>JAOYMO020048332.1:0-11793 GCA_025802455.2 Iodosphaeria phyllophila
GATCTACCGCTGTCCGGCTGTAACTGCTTCAGCATCGCACTAATTTCCGATGCCAAGAATGTAGTCTTGCCGGTTTCTGGTCTTGCGAACAGGAATCCGAAATCTCCCTTGCGTAAGGAACCAAGGGATTTGTTCAGGAAGTCTAACCCCCAACGTAGTCCATGCTTTTGAACACTGTCATTCAACAACTGCTCCAGATCATCAGACACAAATTGGTACTCTCCTACTGAGCCGTCTTTCTCTTCAAACTTGCTGTAGGCTTCTACGATCTTGTCATAGTCTCCTAACCCGGTACTGAACTTGAATGCTGCCTCAGACAGCCGTAGAGCCGTTTTACGGGCTTTAATCTTGTTCAGGATACCTACCCCTAGGGAGGGATCTAAAGTCGTCTCTGAGATCGTTTTAAACAGCCCTAGGTACAGTTGCTTGTCTGCATCAGGATACTACTGGAAGAAGACTGCTTGCAAACCGTCAATCGTAACGTCGTCAGACGTAATCTCATGAGCATCCTGCAATGCTCGGTAAACGTAGTTTAATTCCTTATAGGAATCCTTGATATGATCAAGGTCAAGATATCCTATGTATTTGTAGTAGTTCTCTTTCTCCAGCAGGATAGAGATAAGATCTCGTTCAGGAAGGTATTGTATTATCTATCCTTTATTAAATTCTTTTAATTAATAATCCAACTCTTTAGTGAGTTGGATTATATTTAATTACTTATTAATAATAGTATAATTATTTATACATTGTACTAATAGTTTACCATAAAAACATACTGTTTGTCAAGTAGCTACTACTTCCGTACTACTTTCAGCAGCTTCTTTAGCTCGTTTCTTAGCATCTTCTTCTGCATCTTTCTGTGCAGCTTGGATGATAGCTTGTCGTTCAGGACGAGTAGCAGGACGTCCACCGGGGTACTGGAAGGTCTTAATGAGACTTGACATCCAGAACCACTTACCTTTTAATGACCGCTTTGTAGCCTTGTTACTGGTTGTCCGTCGTACTTTATAGTCCTCAAAGGACTCTTCTTCATTTCTTTTCATCTGTCGTACTCACTTGTTCTTTTTTGACCATCCATCATTTGGGTATACGCATCTGTCTGCGCTGCTCGACCCTCCCTGTATCCATTATCAAAGCCAACTTGGTAGCCAATCCCGTACCCCTCACGTTTACCTTTGGCATACACCTCATCGTGCTCAAACTCACTGATGAGTTTGCCTAACGGCTTCTCGAAATTAGGGACGTTAACAATCTGTCCCGGTTTATCTTTATCCCCTACATGCTTATGGGGAGGCTTGTACATTCTCATTCTTTTTCATAAGGTTAAATCTAATCTTAACGTCTGCCTCGCAATTGGCAGTAACGACTGACTGATATTCCATCACTGAAACTAACTTAGAATTAAGTGCAGCACACATACCTGCTGCTGTTTGTGCAGCATCATTAGATACTTGCCCAATACATCCAGTCAGTATACCACATAACAGTATTCCTGTCAAGTATTTCATTTCAATTCCTTAAGGATCATCCATGCACCAACGTTAGCTAGTGCATAGGCAAAATACATTAGGCTTGCACCATAGTGACTGAGGTAAACCTGCTCACAGGACACATACAGGTAAATAAATCCAGTGATTACAATTAATGGGCCACTCATCGTTCGCAGGTATTACAACCTAGTTCACTAAAGCATTTTTCGCACACTGGTAGGTATCCTTTTTTACTGGGTCCGTAAAACCAACCAACATCATCTGCAAAGTAGTTGGTAATACCACACTCCGCACAATTAGTGCCATCGGGATCGCTACTGCGGGCCTCACCCACGTAGGAGTCTAGTGATTTCTGTTGTGTCATATGCTTTCGGGTCTTTCTCGGTGTAAACATACCTCACAGGGTGATCTAGGAGGCTCTGTAAGCGATTCATTTTCTTAGGTAGTAGGGAGTACTGGTCAGCATCCAACCAAAGCACCACAGGGCGTTTTAACCCCCGAGCTACCTTAACTGCTTCGTCATGCACGTTAGTGCCAAACAAGCAGATGCAGTCAGTAACTTGCGCCACCTTGTGGGCTGAGATTAGATCTTCCACGAGAACAACTTCTCTACCTTGTCCTCCGCCCAGCACTTCAACGTGTCTGTGTCCATCCCCGTAAAACCTCCATTTACGTTTATCAGGTGATAAAGCTCTTCCAATTGAGAATTTGGTTGGGGTTCCAAATGTGAGGATAAGTCTGTCTTCTTTTGGAGAATAGCCGGTAAAGGCTTTCCAATAGGAATAGGGGAGTCCATACTGGAGGAGCCATTTCCATCCACTGGCAGGGACTTCTCTGGTGAAGTCACTAGGTAGCACTGCTTTTTCTTGCTCATCAATTACTTCCCTTTTAAAAGATTTTAATGACATCGGTGATGGCTCATGATATCCACAAGAGAAACAATGACCACCACTGTCATGGTAACGTGCTAGGTTATCACCCTTCTTGTCCCTGCCATGACGCCTGCACTCTGGGCACGCCTCAAACTGCAGGAACCGGCTCATTAGGGGGAATACCAATAGCCTCAAGTTGGGCAGCAGTTACTCTATCAATAACCATCTCAGGAACAGGTACAGGAACATCAGGAGTACGAATAGCTGCCTTGACTCTATTGATTTCCTCAGTGGATACAAACCTAGTCAACAGGCATAGATCATTACCAGTGTTTTTGTTTCTCCATTTGTTAGTGGTATCCCAACCAGATTCTTCCATGTACTCAAGCAGACCCGGTACTTGCTCAATATTTGTATTCCTATATCTGGAGATAAGACTTGCCTGCAGAATATATCCACCTGCATTATTGTTGCCGTGGCTGTCACTACTAATCAGTTTGGCAAATAAATCACTTTCAAACCTAGTAAATAGATCTTCTTTAGTGGCTGGAAACACAAGTTGATTTTGGAACAGAGTGCCCCCACCGGGATTACCCCCTGAGAAACTATCTAATAGGAACATACCGCAGCATCTCATGCGCTGCAACGAAAAATTAATCGGACGAAAGCTCATCTTCATCTGCCTCAATATCAAATAAATCGTCACCTTCCTCTGTGATAGAGTCAAGGTCATTCCGAGTAGTGAAACTCACTTCATCGGAGATAGTGGCAACACAAGTGTTACACATATTAGCATACTCTCCTGATGCTTTAAATCTACGGGTAGATTCATAGTCAGAGAGTGCATTATTACAACATTCGCAACGAATTTTAATTCCCCTTAAGCCCACTCAGTGTAACCACATTTGCTACACCGAGCCCCAGAAAATGCCTCACTCATATGATTATACATAGGGCGCATATCGTGGTCACATCTATTTTTGGTAGGGGCACCATTGCTACTCTTCAATGCCTTTTCTAGATTATCTCTAGCTACTCTCAAAGCTTCTCTCGCTTTTGTAACTTCACTCATGGTCGATCACGCTTTCTTCATGTTGGCTACAATAGCGGTAGCGTATTTATCAAGGGTAGTGCCTTGTAATCCGGGATTAGCATTGACTTCCAAGCAAACAAGTCTATTGTTATGCTCATTGAAAGCAATATCAACAGCACCAAGAGTATATCCCAGCGAAGCAGTAGCTTTAATTGCGAGTTCTCGCAGTCCCTCTGGCTCCACCAACCCGTCACGACAAAATACGTAGCCATTAGCAAGATTACGTACCTTAGTATCTCGTTCACCTTCATACCCTCTGCGTTTGCGTTTCATCTGAATGTCAATGACTTGACCATTCAGTACATGCACCCGGAACTCTTGCTTCTTTTTGACGTAGCGAGTATAGAGCGGTGCAGCAACAAGCTGTTCCTTAGTTTCCGCAACAACGATACCCCGCCCCTCAGAAGCACGGAGAAGAGTGCGGCACATGACAGCATCACCAGCATCAATCCAACCAGCAGCAATTGCACGGTCACGGGTAAATTCTGGAGACGATACTTCATTCTCATTGAACCTATTAAATTGAGTTGCCTTGTCTGTGCCCGGCTTCAGATAAAATGCCTGACGAGCACGCACACGCTCAGGCTTTACTCTAAGAACTTTATAACCTAACTTCTCAGACAGACTATCCGCCAAGGCTTTAGCAGAGCGACTACCCATATTGTTAGGTACAAGTACCAGCTTAGTCAACGAGCTTGAGTTCCGTCGTTGCTGTGTTTGCTTGCGCATCAATCATTTCTCCATATTCAGAACAATAAAACATTGTATAACCATGTGTATCCGTTTGACCAGCGTACTTCTTCCATGCGGAAGTAGAGATCTTGAAGTTAAGCTTTCGCTGATTCATAGTCCAGTCAAACAAAGCAGTATCGGGTACGTTGGGTTTAACAACGATCTTCAACATTACATCTGGATGCCCTTCAATAGAAGCAAACAGATAGTGGCCAAGGCGGGTAGTGCCATCTGCTGCTACGGTGCAGTAGTCCAGTGCCTCACCCAGCACCCATGAGCCCATAGGAAACTCGTTCTTGAGTTCACTGAAATCTGCTACTGTATGGAATGCTGCCATAGTATCTGCCAGCTTCTCCTCAGTTTTAGATTCCCTATTGGTGTGCCATACAGTAGCGGCAGACTGCCGTGTCTCTACTTGATGCACAGGTCTTGACGGATCATACTGATCATCATCCATCGAATATGGATGGCGACCATGGGACCGTTGACGAGTAGCACGCATATCACATGAGCCACCCATGATGTAGGACTCATAGGCATCACTGGTGTCATCAGGCCATACGTAGCTTCCTGAGTACACGCTGGGACGACTAAGATCCAACTTACGCTGGGTAAGGTCCCAACCACCACCAGACTTTAACTTGAAAGTAAACAGGTTGTCAGGAAGCAGCATCTCAGGTTTCTGATTAGCTACAATCTTGTTCCGTTCCATTGCCCAGTTAAGCATGCTATCTTCACTGGCCCAAAGCCATGCACCGGCAGTCTCTACAAAGAACAGGGGACGCTGAGAGTTACGAATGAAGTTCAAGGACTCTTCTTTAACGTCATACCAGATGAGAGCATAGGCACCATTGACTTCCTTAAGCGCAGCCTCCACATTGTCATCATGCTTGTGGATCAAGTGAGCGATGGCATGTGAGTCAACATCCACATCAGCGATCTTCTTGTGATCACCGAACAAGGTGCCATTATGTACTAGGATGATTCGATCATCTACGTTAAACGGATGGGCATTATTGTCACTGATCACGCCACGAGTAGCCTTACGATTGTGCCCAACTAACGCAGCACCATTGCTGAACGCCTTGCCCAACGTCTTACGTGGTGCAGCATCACGAAGGAACTCCACAGCATGACCCGCATGCTTATCCACATCAACATCACCGAAGCGGTCGATGTGAATCATGCCAGTGGAGTCATCTCCACGTAGCATGTCCAAGAACAGCAGGTCACCAAAGGTGTCTCGCTGCTGGGCTGTAAAGCCATTTTGATATTTATTGATTACCGAAACTAAGCCACAAATTTTAACTACTCCTAACGGCTTTTGCCGTGAATTTAAAACGATAATCTTTAACGATTGTACTAACCGTTCTTGGATTAATATGATAGATAGATGCCAGTTCTTTCATATAAAAAGAACCAGAACCCCAAAGTTGAATCAACTCACTTCCGTCTTCTTTAGACAGTTTACTATATGTTCTACCACGTAGATGTCTATCCCTTACATTATCTTGTGATGTACCAGACTCTAGGTGCAACGGGGAAACACATAGCGGATTATCACATTTGTGCCTTATTACTAGTCCTTTAATATCTTCCCCTGTCCAAAGTTCATACATTAGCCTATGTACTTTTACATTACCAGCCATCCTAGGATATCCATCAAAATTAATAGCTCTTGTCCATATCCTACAATCACCATGCCTAACTGTTTGTCGTAAAAGATCACGTATCTTCTTCTGGCTAGTATCAGAGGTACGTTTAATAATTCCTAGCATATTAAAATCTTTTAATTACCGAGTTGTTGCAGGACGAAGAGCATTGATATCTGCCTCATCACGAAGCCTAGTCTCCCTCATTCTAGCCCTGACTGCATCTTCTTGACGGATGGCAGCTAGTGCATTGAATTGATCTTCTGCTACTCCTCTATCTAGAGGGCTGGTTCTCCTAGTTCTATTACGAGTCGCCGCCTCTTGGGCTACTCTAACTCCTTGCAATGTTTCCCAATATACTACATACGAATTAACTAGGCCTCTAGGTGGCTCGGGAGGAGTTGTGAAGATCAATTCTTGTCTAGCATCTATGCCAAGGTAATCAGCAGAGTTGTCTTTATTCAACGCTGGCTTGACTCCAACCTTGTAGTTCAGAAGAGCATACTTGCAAAGAATTACACCATTCTCCAACAGTTCACGATAGGTGTCGTCGTACTGCAGCAAGCCACTGAACACACGATCGAAGAATCGTTCATATTCAGAGGTTGAGTTAAGGGTACTAATCTCTTTGATTACATCTTCAAGACTGTTCTTTGTAATGAAGTTGAACATGCTACCAATCACATTAATCCAAGTAGTTAACTTGGTAATGTCGGAGGTGCCATGCATGTGACGGAACTCCACCGTACCATACGTCTGCAACGGAATGATGTTCAGTGCAGTGTACTTCTGCCAGTACTTGGCGGTAGAACTAGGGTTGCTCAGGAACCTGCTTACGAAGTCATGATTGTATCTGCACGAAGTCCAAGGCATGCAGTACAGATTGGTGTCTCTGTAGTGACCAACGAACTTGAACAAGATATCTTCCACCACCGAATAGACAAGCGACAAGGCAACCACCTGCTCCATCGTCAGATCTTGACAATTGGCATGCACATGCACACTGCAACGATCAGTGTAGTTCGCTTCATCGGTGAACTGAGTTGCTGCAAAGAAATCAGCAAGCGAAGCTAAAGCCACACCAGATGCCATAGGGCTTGAGATAAACTCAATGCCATTGTTACGCAGGCTATTGTCTGTAGTTGGAGTCCAATGGTACTTATGAAGTAGTTCCATGTAGTCACCAAGGCCGAGGCGACAATTCTCAGTCTCCACCTCAATGCCAATAGCTAGGCCGGGATTAACACAGGCTACACTCTTTGAGTATCCTGAAAGCTTGACTGCTTTCAACCCAAAGAATTCTTTAATGGTAGTCATTTCAATGTAAGGGTAAGTTTAGCTCTCCGGGCTACGTCTTGAATTTCCGTAGTCCATTTGTCATTGTCTTTAAGTTTAACAACCAGTTCTTTACCAGTAATGGTAGCCTCACCAATGTTCTGCTCAAAGCAGAAGATACCATCACCTCTCCACAAAGCAAACTGCGGAGCAAGTGCCAACCAGTCGTTAGTCTTCTTGTCATTAAAAGATTTTAATGCAGTAGCGAAGTCAACAGACTTCAGATAAAGTTTCTCCAACGTATCGAAATTAACTCCAAACTTCTTACCGTCAGGTGTAACCACTGCCGTGTTCTTGCTGCAGATACCACGAGAGAATTGCTTGGCGGGGATACGATTAACCATCATACCACCAATGTCAGTATTGTACCAGCAAGACTTAGGTGGAATGAATTCAAACCCAGTGTCACCTTCAGCATCCAGTCTAAGCTCATACTGAATCTTGTTCTTGTCGGTGAAGAACACAGTATCTGAGGAGATATCAGTTAACTGCACAAGTGTCCGCTTGCCTTTGGTAAGGAACATGCCGTATGTACCGGCATATCTCTGTCTAAAGGTTTCTTGGCCACCTGTGATGAATTTCTCGAACATATTTAGATAACTTCCAATCCGTAGTGGTTGACTAGACTCTTTGCAAGTCCTTTGTCATTATTGTTAATGGCTTTTTGAATGGCTTGCTGTGCATCATCATCAAAAGTGAACCGCGATTCCGCAGCTTGCACAGCACGTGCCGTATTGTTATAAACCCAACTAATGAGCTTCTCGTCAAAGATCCAGAAGTTACTCAGAGTACGGTACTCAACCCCGTAAGGCTTCTCACGATAGGCACCTGCCTTACCATACAACTGTTTACGCAGTTCACCATTGTCCATGAGAACAGAGGGCACACCACAGTAAAGGTCCATGTTGCGGATGATTACGAGAGGGTCGATCACGGACTTGTCGTAACCAATGTGTACGTGGCCACCACATGAGCGCAGAGACTTGTCCGCAGCACTAGGACGCGGATTCTTTTCCTTGGTCCATGCGTTGAAGTCAGGGTCACAACCAAACTCCAGCGCAGCGGGGTCCTGTAACTCCGAGTCAGGGAACATAGCAGCAGACAGATGACTCAGTTCAAAGTCATAACCCAACTTGATGGACTTAGAGAGGAAGTCAAGTGTCTTCTTGATGGAGGCCACAAACTCTTCTCTATTGGCGGCGGGAGGAATATTGAATTCCATTGCCACGTTGTCTTCTTGTACTGCATAGCCATCGCCAATAGGCAAAGGCATAGGAGCATACTTGCTACCACCGATTCTTCCGATAGACGACACAAGTTGTCCACTCATGTTCTTCATAAAAATTTCGGGGTCACAGCCAGCCATAAATTTCATTGTTTGATTCTCGCAAAGTGATTTTTAGATTGGAAAATAATGATCATGATCTTACGACCGTGGTCAACGTAGTTACGATTCATAATACATTCCTTAAGTTGAAAGGAAATGTATTCCTCAAGACCTTGGGCCTCTACCCATGCCTTTACTTCTGGTACTTGTGTTTTAGTTACCATGAATACAAAGGAATCGTTCTCTGATTCCTTGATAGCATCCGCAGTCAATCTAGCAGTGTATTTCTCATAGTCACCAATGGCCTCGATACCTAAACCCTGTGGAACAGTGTACCCTAACCTCCGCATGTAGTCTTTAGTCTGAATGGAATTGACGCTATTCCAGTACATACTGTAGATCATTCGTCCACCCATGCAATGTTAACAGTTTTCATATCCTTATCCTGAATACTGATTTCGTTATACCGTGCAGGCATTACTTGTCTCTCCAAGTCATCATAATAGACACGAATGTACCCCTTGTCGTACATTACTTTAGGATCTACGGTAACGTAGTAATCGAGGCCCCACACAATACGAACTTGCTCAGGAGTCAAATGACCAGCAAGTCTGGAGGCGCAGCAATGACATGCTTGCAGGCGGTTGCCATGCTCCTTGCCTGCAAGCATGTCATTAAATTTACACACACCCATAACCGAAAGCATATGGGAAACCATAGCTGGCTTGATCACAGGGCACACCTTTCTCTGATTTCATTCAGTACAAACGTAGTGGCAGCAGAGTCATCGGACATACCTTCAGGATGCCACTGAACTGCGAAGCCTTTAATCTTATTGAAGTAAATAAACTCAGACTCTTTCCAATCAGCAGGTGGTTGGAAGATTTGATCATCCTTCCAGATGTATTGTGGAGAACGTGGCTTGTCTGCCCATGCCAGCATTTCGTGATCGACCCCCTCAGGAGCTACGCGTCAAGTTCGCCACAGTCGCCGCCACCAGCTTCACTATCGTGAGCCCGACGACCATCACCGCCCTCATCCCCGCTACCGCCCTGACGGGTAAGCTGAGTGTAGTGACCGCGACGAGTACCGCACTAACGGCCACCACCTTCACCGTCGCACCTACCATCACCGGCTTCACCCCGGCGCGCGGCGTCCCCGGCTCGGTCGTGCTGGTGCAGGGCCTCAACTTCACCGCCACTACCACCGTGACCTTCAACGGCGTGAATGCCCCCAAAATCTACAACGCGACCACCCAGCTTACTGCTACCGTGCCCACCGCCGCTACCACGGGTCCCCTGACCGTGAGCAACGCGTCGCCGCCGAGCACCAGTACTGCCAGCTACACCGTCGTGAGCGGCGCGCTACCTGCCATCACTGCCTTCGCCCCCGCCGCCAACGTGTTCGCCGGTACGCTTGTGACCATCACGGGCACCAACTTCACCGGCGCTACCCTCGTGCGCTTCAACAACGTCAATGCCACCAGCCTGGTCCTGTTGAGTGCCACGCAAGTGCGCGCCGCCGTGCCCGTCGGCGCTACTACGGGTAAAGTATACGTCGTCACGCCCAGCGGAATGGCCCAATCGGCCGCCAGCCTCCCCATCATTCAGCCCCCTACGATCTCCTCCTTCGCGCCCGCCAGCGGCCCCGTCGGCACGCTGGTCACGATCAACGGCACTAACCTGACGGGCGCCACCAGCGTGGCCTTTGGCACGGGTACCACCACCCGCTTCACGCTCGTGAGCGCCACTCGCATAATGGTTAGCGTGCCTGCCACCACCACCACCGGGGCCCTCAAAGTCACCACGGCGGCTGGCACGGGCACTTCGGTCGCCTCCTTCACCCGCACCGGGCCGCGCCCCGCGGCCTTGGTCGCCGCGCCGCCAGCGGTAGACTTTATGCTGTATCCCAACCCAGCCAGTGAGTGGGTCGACCTCCGCCTGACCACGGATACCGAAACAGCCTCGTCCACGCCGCTCATCATCGAGTTGCTCGACGGCACCGGCCGCCTCCTGCACACCGCCACGCGGCCGGCCGACGCCGCGCGGATCTCGGTCGCAGGCCTGCGGCCGGGCCTCTACCTGGTGCGGGCCGGCGGTCAGTCGCAGCGCTTGGTGGTCGAATAGCGCGTCCCGTCTTGTACGCAAGCGCGCCGAACGGGCCTGAACCCGTTCGGCGCGCTTCTGTGCTTATTGCGGCCACCCAATCCACCACCGAAAAAAGCCCAGGCTACTTCGCCAAAATTCCGCCCCGCGCGAACCCCGTCCCGCCGCGGGGCGTTTCGTCAGGCTGCCCGTTCCGGTCGTAATCTCGCGCTCGCGGACTCGCCCCCTGCCCCTCTTTCCCATCATTATCCCTCCTGAACCTAGCCTCCCCAACCAATCGATCCAGCTCGTTCAACTGACGAACCGCATCGCGCTCCTGCACGATATCCTCAAAGATGAATGGCATTTCAAAGGCCATATCGTAACGGACTGTGGCGCACTCGATGATATCCTGGAAAGGCACAAAGTTATCAGCAGCCGGGAAGCCCTCGCCGCCGCTGCCATTAAAGCCGGCGTGAACCTGGAGTGCGGCGGTATCTTACAATCGGATGTTAAGTTAGCCATGGATAAAGGGTTACTGACAACGACAGACGTGGATAGCGCCCTGGCCGCCATATTTCGTACACAAATGAAATTGGGCATGTACGACATAGATAACTCTGCCAATCCTTACCACGCCTTTGGCGAAGACAGTGTGCACAATGATTACCATGTAGCTTTGTCGCGCAAGATGGCGCAGCAAAGCATGGTATTGTTAAAGAACAATGGTTTGTTACCACTTCAAAAAGACAAGTACCCTTCCATCCTGGTAACTGGTGCAAATTCATCTTCACTGGAAGTGATGGTAGGAAATTACCACGGCATGTCGGGCAATATCGTAACGTTCGCGGAAGGTATCACAAAGGCTGCGGGCCCTGCCACTGTGGTGCAATACGATCAGGGCAGCGATTATACGGACACTGATCATTTTGGCGGCATCTGGGTATCGCAAAACAGCGACCTTACCATTGCCGTAGTTGGATTAACACCCTTGCTGGAAGGGGAGGAAGGAGATGCATTTTTATCCGCCTCCGGCGGTGATAAAACAACCTTAAGTTTGCCGGCCGCACATATCGCCTTTTTGAAAAAATTGCGTGCGGCATCCATAAAACCATTGGTAGCCGTGGTGACAGCGGGCAAAGAGATTGATGGAATCGACATGAGCTTGGGAAAGCGTATCAGCGAAGATCTCCGGATCGAAATCCACG
>JAOYMO020048422.1:0-11787 GCA_025802455.2 Iodosphaeria phyllophila
ATTTTTGTTGCTGACAGAAGCAACAAATCGGTAAGCCTAAAAGCAATAGCAGGGTAGTTTTCACTATTTTTTCATTTTAAGTAATGCAAAGCGCTCAAGGCTGGCGAACGCCGCGGCATCCATAATGTATAGCCCTCAGCCAAGATGACTCGCTACTCAACTTCTTAAAAATCACAGAACCCCTTCTTGATCTAGCCTTTTCCTCCTTAAACCTGCTAGCAACATTGCCCCTATAATGCGTATATATGGCCATGTATGGCACACCAACACTGCGAAATCCAATCTGACCTTGTTCGGCCAGGAGACACCAGGGACATCAGCCTTCACAACCATGTCGGCCAGTAGGAACAGGCCACGCGGCCAAAATCGGAACAGCGAGTCCAACAGCGGCCACGGCGAAGAACTGTCCCTATGGCTGTTCGCCCGCAATAAACTTGGGGGTCTCGTGGATCAGTTCAATGCCGGGTCTCAGAACCAACGCGAGATCCTCGACGTAGATCGACAGCTTGCGAATATGAATCAGGCCCCAGATAAAGGTAAAGAAATTCATAGAAATACACACATATATTTTGTGACTGAGATTGGTACTCTCGCTTGATATGGACTGACTCTCGGGTCACAGACATGGCAACCATGGCAACCATGGCAACCATGGCAACCATGGCAAACCAGCTTGACCAGCTTCTCCGGTCCGGTGTCAAGCTCAGCGGCGACTTTGAAGCGAAGGTGACGGAGGTGATCGAAGAGCTCAAGATTGTTCGCGCCGTTGTCAAGTCCAGGGAAGAGCAACAGGACCATCATCCTAAGTCGTCGTCATCAAGAATGGCCTCGCAGCGCGGCAGAGACCGGGATAAAGACAAGGATAGGGAGAGAGGGAGAGATAAGAAGGAAGAAAAGGAAAAGGAAAAGGAAAAGGAAAAGGAAAAAGATAAGGACAAGGACAAGGACAAGGACGACGAGAAGGAAAAAGACCGCGAAGAGGACCCTAGAGAAAAGGAGAAAGACAAGGAGAAAGATAAAGAGCAAGACAAACTCGATGTCGAGAAAGAAAAGGAGAGCATCAAACCTGAGGAGAAGGACCGAGATCATAAAGATAAGGACCCTAAGGAGAAAGAAAAAGTAGATAGGGATAAAGATCTCGCCGTAGCTCCCTCCTCCGTCTACGACTTCGACCCCGGCGCCGACTCCCCCGTCCCCTCCCCTAATCCCGCCGCTTCCCGCCGCGGCGCCGGCGGCTCCACTGACTCTGCCTTCTCTCGCATCGACCGCTCCACCCCTTCCATCAAGGCCGGCAGTGTCGAGCCCCAGCTCGCCAGCACTGGAAGCACCACAGGCACCACAAGCACCACGACGGGCAGTAGCTCGCGGCACCGCGAGAAGATCAGCTTCGTCAAGGGCGAAGAAGTAGCCTTTAAGCCCAAGCCGACGGGCAACGAGCAAACGGACTGGATCCTGGGCATCGTGCAGGATGTGCGAGGCGAAGGGAAAGCCCGCCGGTACCGTGTCCTGGACGCGGACCAGGACGAGAATCAGAAGGAATTCCGGACTTCGGCGAGCAGCATGATACCCGTTCCCAAGGAGGGGACGAGCTTGCAGGCGTTGGGCGGTGGGAGGACCGTCCTGGCTCTATATCCTAACACGACTACGTTCTATAAGGCTGAGGTCATGGGGATGGATGGCGAGGGGAGGGTCAATCTTAGGTTTGAGGGCGAGGAGAGCAGTTCTACTATGCAGGCTGTTACGAGGAGGTATGTTGTAGATTATAAGACTTAGGAATTGGTGGTTGGTTGGTGGTGGTTTGGTTGGTGGTGGTTTGGTTGGTTGGTCGGTTGGCATGGTTTCACTGGATGAGAAACCTGCCAAAGAAGGCATGTATAAGTGCGTTTAGGGATTTTTACGATTCAGGATCACCAATGGTTCATGGTTTGCTTTTCTTTTTTTTTTCCCCGAAAGATGTTAGGGATACGCCACCCACCCAGAATATAAGTATGCACGACATCACGGTCGGTCGAAATGAACAATTGTCCAAATAACAGGCTGTATTGCATCCATTGTCTATTGCAAGACGGAAAGTAATCGCGGCGTTTCTAATCTACCGATTCTTGATTTATTTCTATCCCATCCGTCCAGCGTATCAAGCACACCGACCTCTCACCGACTCTGCTCCGTCTCCGAAAACACGGTCTTCAGAAAATTCCCCGAAAATCGCACGCACTGCTGATACGCAGTCTCGAAGCCGTCGTCGCCGCCATAATACGGATCCTCCACCACCTCGCCCTTTCCCTCCCCCCCACCCCGCGCGGCGTAATCGCCAAACAGCTGCACCGTCGCCCTCTGCCCCGCGCCCTTCTGCAGCCGCCGCAGGTCCGATAGGTTGGACCGGTCCATGGCGAAGACGTAGTCGAAGGTGTCCAAGTCGGCGGCGCGCACCTTGCGCGCGCGGTGCGCGTACGTCGTTATGCCGTGCGAGGCCAGCGTGTCCATGGTGCGTGAGTCCGGGGAGCTGCCGATGTGGTAGGCGCCTGGTTGCGGGGGTTAGCATGAAAGAGCAACGGGGATTGCAGGGTTTCTTGGAATTTTGGGACTTTGGGACTTTGGGGAATGGAGGGACAAGAGGAAGGGGGGAAAGGAGGAAATGGACGCACCGGTCCCGCATGAATCTATCTTATCGATCCGGTCTGCGTGCGGCGAGGAGGCGATCATGGAGCGGAAGACGCCTTCGGCCATAGTGGAGCGGCAGATATTGCCAAGACAGCAGAAGAGGACGGATATCCTGGGCGGGTCTGGTTCGGACATTTTTGAGGGGGTTTGTAGAGGGATCGTTGGTTTTGGGTTGGGCCCTGGGATCAAATCAAGAGATCTCCTGCCATGTGCTGGCAATATAATATCGCTCGCTCGCAGGCCGCGCTTAGCTTGACTATCTTCGGTTTGGTGCTGGTACTGTACGTCATCGTATGGGGTTGCGCTGAGCGGCGCGTTATTGGGATATTCGAGTAACGGGGTCAGCATATGTGATAATCAGATACGTCCTTTTGATGCGTGAGCATGAACTCACAGCCACTTTCACCCGGCCGTAACTGCCCTGGAAACTCGGCAATATTGTCTGGATACATGAAAAAATAAAAGAACAAATAAAGACTCAAGCCTTCGAAGGTTCATTCAGGTTCAAGGACGTCAATGTCACCATCTCGCAGTCCCTCAACCTTGGAAAATATCGAAGCCCCACCAGGCCCCCCACCCCTCCTATCCCCCGAATCTCTCGAAGAACTTTGCGACCAAGGCTATCTAAGTCTAGATCTGGGTTCCTTGAAACCCCATTTCGACCATCTCCTCGAAAGATCCAGCGCATTTTTCCAAATCCCCGAAGACGAAAAAACAGCTCTGTTTCCCTCTAAACCAAACGACACGGAACAAGGCTACACCCACGTGCCCTCGGAAAAAGAATACCTCACCTTCCGCTACCGCGACTGTCTTGGTTCTCTCAGCGCAGCCTCCATATCCCCAGATGGACAAGCTCGCGCGCAAGCTCTGCTTTCGTCCGCCGAGGAGACTTGGCACGACGCCGCGCACCTCCTCTACCGTGCCCTGAACGATCTCCGTGATGCTCTGGGCTTCCCCCGCAGCGCGTGGGACGCCCTGCTGCAGGGCTGTCTGGACCTCCCCAGCACGGCCAAGCAGGCAACGCCGACGCTCCTCCGCGTGTTCCGCTACGAGCCCCACGGCGGGGTCGCGGACGCGCACCGCGATCTAGGGCTCCTGACGCTGTGCTTGTGTCGCGGGGCGGGACTTCAGGCCCGCGCTCCCGGCGGTGCCGGTAGCGAGGCAGCAGCCCCGCAGAGCGCCGGCGGCTGGCAAGACGCTCCTGACGTGACCCTCATGATCGGGGACACGCTGCGCGTTTTGACGGGGAATTTGGTCCCGGCGGCGCTGCATCGCGTCGTGGGGAATCGCGAGGGGAGGATGAGCGTGGTGTTTGCGCTGCGCATGGCGACGGGGCCGGAGCGGATAGATCTGAGGGGTTTTGGGGGGGCGGGGGAGGTGAGTAGGACGGAGTTGTGGGATGCGATTAGGAAGAGTCGGGTTAATGTGAATGCGCAGAAGGAGGTACGGGAGGGACAGAGGATTGGGAAGTTGGGGAGGTCGGGGAAAGGTCAGGGGATGGTGGGGATTGGAACGGTTGATCGTGATGGGACACAGGTTGCTGCGGGTGCCAGTGCAGGGCGATAGGCAGGGAAGGTCATCCTGTGCGGAGGTTATGGGTTTGGGAAAGCATGAGCATGGAAACTTCTTTTTGTCTGGTCATGTACTGGTGGCGATGATTTCTATGGATGAAATAAATATTTCCTAGTTCTTGTCTTTCGGATCAACCGGAGCGGCTGTATTTTCGTAGATACAATCATCCTTACGTTAGATAGTGGGGAGAAAGAATGGAATGATCATGGCAGAACCTGTGCAGCACAACGCATTTGGACCAGCACGATGAACAGCAAAACCTTTTCTTTCAATGGTCCTACGAAACGCTCGTAGATATGCCGAGACCTTGCAATCAAGCCCACATCCAGATAACCCCCGGGATGGGGTGAGCGCACGGCTGACCGTTCTGCCCTTTTACCTACTCCTTATGAGATGTTCTGGCAGTCCAATGGACTCTCCAGGTTCACCAGTGTCGTCATCGAGTTCTGGTTATACACCTTTACGTCATTGAGCAGCAAAAAAATAAGTGAGCGGGGAACTGATTGTGACGGCGTCAGCAATATCCAGCGATATCTATTCGCAGCAGCCAGGAATCAAACGGCGAAGACAGAAGAAAAGAAAGTCGTTGAAAAACCCTTGCACGCGTTTGGTCTCCCCGTGAACCACGGGTTTTTACCGCACAGCTTTGCATAAGAGAGAAACATTGAGCAGGGGCCCGGGCTGCAGGAACCAGGAACGCGGGGAAGCGAAGTAAATGTAGTATGCTGCACCGTACAGCATTGCGTGCCTAAAATTAGGTGGTTCTTCTCCAGGTGCCACATCTGATGAGGGCCGAATGCGTTCCTCTCTAGGCAGGAGCACATCCCGAGAAAAACCGAAGACACGGTTCTAGCGGCGATATCCTCCTATCATTTCAAGCCGTCACCAAAACCTCGATTCTGGATCGAATCCCATCAACACTTATTCATCGAGCAGACAATCCAACGTACAGTATGATTTAAGACCCTCGCTCCCAGGAACACAAAGCATGGTGACGGATGTGGAGTTGGATGCTTTGTGTTGCACTCTTCAGTCAGTGCGAACTGTGCCTTTCGGCCTTTTTGGGGGGACGTGCTCGTGTCTGGGGAAACCTCGTTGCGCTAGAACTTGATCCTAAATACTCCATGGGTTCGTCAATATGATTGGTGGAATAACTCAGAGCGGATCCCATCATTCACACCGTAACTACTTTTCACCTGCCAAACCTGGGGTTGAACCCTTGAAGTGTCGAAGCCAGAATGGAACGGGATCCTCTGCAATGCATTTGCAAGTTGCAACACTACTCGGTGCCCTCGAGGGTATTTAGCGATGCTGGTAGTTACACTCGCTCTTTCCTCTTCACGGAAACTGCGCTTTCGAATCCAAAGTTCAAATTCTGGAATCAAAAGCCACAAAAAATGCTCCGAATTCAGATGAGTTGACTGTCTCATGGCCCAGCTTGTGAGAAGCACGCTAGCAGGTTTCTTGAAACCCCATGAGATTGTCTGTGCAGAAGCATGAAGATCATGGGCATGCCTCACTCCTGTCGAACCCATTGTATCAGAGGGTACCGCCGCCAATACTGCACGCAACGTTCCCCTCCTTTGAATCCCGAAAGTCCTGTAACTGCCCTCTGAGACCTGTCACGGCTATTGCTGCAGACCTAAGGAGAACTGTCCAAGTCCGTTGCCCATGCGGGCGTGCTAATGCCCACTACAGGTCATAGTAGAGCACCTCGAGAGTGTATATAGTTACGGCATAGGGGGTCGTTTTGAGTACCGGTATTTCCCAGAGTCTACCTTTTGTCCTACGCTATTAACAGGCGGTGTTGTACATGTGAACCAAGAGAGCCATAGGGCTCCGGGATAATGATTTGATTCCCAATATTATGTAGAGTAGAATGCTAGCCTGAGAAGAAAATGGTGGTTATCCAAGCATCACAGGAGCGCCACAAGCGCCTCTATGATGCATTCATTTTATGCTAGTCGATATTGGGATATTCTAGAAGTAACCGTGACCGCTTATTCTCATAGCTAGAGAAGGCACAAGACAAATTCTTCTCTCGTCTTTTGCTATTCACTAATGGGCAGCCAGTCAAACAAGCTTTTCACGCCGGTTATCATGTCACGGCAGGTATTGCTTGGGGAGGTACCGTCGCAGTCCAGACATGCTTCGTCGCCGTCCACGCCGGCCAAGCAGGTCTGTCGAGAGGTTAAAAATCTGCAGGGGTTAAGCCTAGAAGGCATTCTAACTTGGGCTGCCTGGTTCGCATTTAATACGACTGAGCGATCTTGAGCGCCACAAGTGGGCCCCCATAACCAGGGTTATACCAACTATCCACCTGGGAGGTCAATCGTTGTAATAAAAGAGATTGCTGCGCCGCTCACGAACCCCGGGGTGATGCTCAGCGCCCCCGAATTGCCTAAACTCTCCCTGGGAAGACAAACGCGAACGTCGACAAGTGCCGGACAAGAACTTTGAAAGGGACGCATGCATCAAACTGCAAGGGACTAGAATAGAACTAGGTAGGGAGAGCTTGCAGTCATGGTTCCCGTGATTGAAATAGATCCATCCTCGCCTCCCGTCTGTGCTGTTGCTCTAGCCTCCACTTGCCTCATCGTCGAGACTTTCACTTGCTCTACTTAAATGTTCTTGTAATAACTTTTGACTCTGTGCTCTCTTCACAGTCTCCCGCCACCACACAATACCTGCTACGATCCTCTATCTGCTGTGACCAAATCCCAACTACTTATCTTAACCATCTCGAACCCTCCTCGTTCACATACCTATACGTCAGCTAAAATGCGTTTCACTACCTTTGCCATGTCCCTGCTGACCGCTGTTGCGGTTGCTCAGAGCAGCACATCCAATTTGGACAGCACGGCCACCAACACAGACGGCAGCTCTACCGTGAGCGATACTGCATCAGGGGACACCACGAAAACAGTAGAGACGACAGGGAGCACCGACACAACTACCAGCACAAAGACTATAGAGACCGGATCCGCTAGTGCCATTGGTACAAAGACAACAGCCTCGGGTGCCACCAAGACGAGCGAGTCGGCAGCTCAGAGCAGTCTCGCCTCGCTGTCAGCCTCGCTCCCTGATTGCGCCCAGACGTGCTTTGCAAAGGAAGGCAAGACCAAGGGCTGCACCTCGACCACGGACTACAAATGCTTCTGCGATAACTACAACGCGCTCGCCGGCTCGATTGTCGTGTGTCTCAAAGCAGCCGGCGATTCGTGCTACAGCAAGATTACTCGTACGCTAAGTCCCCTCCGTTCTAAGAATTGGCGATATTGCCATGGAAACTAACAATTCCACAGAAATCACGGACACGACCACTAAGATGTGCAAGCTTGTCAAATCGGAAGACAGCAGCAGCAGCAGCAGCAGCAGCAGCAACAGCAGCTCCACCGATTCTGGCGAGTCCACTGCCACTGATACGTCCTCATCCTCGTCGGCCACTGACGGCTCAGCTGCCTCAAGCGCTGGTATCGTGGGAGCCAGCCTTGGTCTCGTTGGATTTTTCCTTGCCGCTCTGGCTTTGTAGATTGTCGTGATTTGGTGGATGATTCCCAGTGGTGGGGTTCTGTGGGGAAGAGAGAGAGTGTGTGTGTGTGTGTGTGATATTGGATTTATACCCTTGACATGCTTGCTATGGCGGACTACTTGTATTTTTACACATAAAGTAGAGTCGAATTGACCATAATATTGAACATAATATACAAAACACCTAGAACAGGAATAATCTCTTCTATCCCATCCGCTGTTATGTGAAAGTATTGACGGTGGGCCATACACGTAATCAAATACATCACCTTCATACTTTGACATTCAGTCACCCGCTGCTTTGCGGCGGAGGACGTACTATGAGCATGAGCCGCTCATATATCACGTATCAGCCCAACCAAAAGCTTCCCAAAACTCTCTGCTCCCCTACGTCGAAGACATCAGATAGTCCATCCATGGCCGCGAACTTTTCCGCGTATTCCATCCCTTTGAGGCGCTCAACCTCAGTTCGACGCCAATTCCATGTTGTACCATTGTCGGTTTCGACACCCGGCTCCACGAAATTTGTAGACGCGCTGCTGTCTTGCGCCTGAGCCCATCCACCGGGTCTCTCGGGTAGTAACTGATTCGCGTCCATAAGGACAGCCGGATGCACGGTCAACCGACCTATCTTAAAGACGTACTTGCTGACTGCAGCTGCGTAGATTTTCTTTTCCCATGCCGTGTTCTGTTTTTTCGCATCGCTAGCAGCTCCTTTCTCCATGAAATACGTGACTATGTACATCCACTTTCGGTCCCAAGATAAAATGCGTGACCACAACTCATAGCGTTGAAAAGGCCTAATCTCACGGCGAAAACTGCAGTGAACTGCCCCAAGCGAAACGGAGAGAGCACCCTTTGCCGGTTCCTCTGTCCGCGGATCCATGACCAGTTTCGTTCTGGCATTGCGCCGCAACGCTTTGAGGCCGCGTGCGAAGAGGTGAGTGACCAGATGTGAGCGTGATACGTCCAGATCGGCGAAGTAGGTCGAGTTCGACTTGTGCAGGTTGTAGTCGATCTCCAGCAAGCCGACATGAGTTGAGGTTGTTACTGGATGGAAGAGCGCTGCGGGCTCATACGTGTGTGCCTTGCGAATTGTGAGATGCCTGATGAACGCATGCAATACGCGAAACTGTCCATTCCCAATATCATTAACTTATTTGGTCGGTTCCGGATAAAAGGTCAATTTAAACATACAGTCCACGCAAATGGCAGGCTTTTCCAGTTCAACAGCACTGCTATCAAGATCCATGAGCGCTTGTTGAGCGCCAATCCACCCCAACTTCGCCCGTTCCCATTAGAAATAAGCGCAGCGAAGAAGGAGCTTATCCCTCTGCGCGAGAGGGCTTGCGATAGGACTGCCGTTGGCGCCATTCTTTACCCGAATTAAGCTGCGATGTGCTGTCTGCAGATTTAGGCATGTTACGGCTCGTGGATTTCGGGAGGATACAGCTGAGGAGGATGATTACGAGAGCGATGAACCAGAGAGGAGCACTGCGCAAGTAGCATAGGAAGGTCGTTGCGCACTTGGCTGTGAGATGGGCGTAAATAGAATTGGGCATGCTACAACACAACGATTGGGGTTCATTTACTCTTCGGCTTCTGTAGACCTGTCCAAGAGATCAACGGTCTCGCAATGAGTAAGCACGATGAACTGAACTGCATTGATATATCAAACCCATGGATTATGTCAGTTGGCGGGTGCAAGCATGCGGTGGTGGCCATGGAGGATCGCGAAGTCGCGACAGCGGCTATCCAGGTGTTCGGACTTAAGCATTCACAATACGTATCCGCCGTATTCCGACGCGTTGGTACGGAAGCAGTCCACCTTTCTTATCTCGTCAAGATCACAGCATGCCTCCGGGCGGAAATTTTTTCAAAGCTGGAGAACTCGATCATCCGAGATTACCGCACCTGAAACGCCAGTTCTCCATTTTGTCATTCGGAGCTTCCTCTGAATCAATTGCTTATGTTCACGAGAGCGTGTCTGCACGCTGACAGCAGCTTGTGGATACCGCTGATGAGTGAAGACCGATCAATCGTCAGCGAGCTGTGCTACGGGGGCACAAGGCTTTACATTTTGTTCAAGTTTTGTAGCTGAGAGAGCTGACCCATTCGATTGAGGCAAACTAAGCACCAAGCCATTTTGCCCATCCATTCGAACGCAGCATATCATTCTATCATTCTGTATTATTCACTCCGCTAGCATAGTTATTTAGTGGGTTTTTGTAATTTAGGAAGTGCTTGACTACGGCAATATAATTCTCCGGCTAGCGAATTGTTCTGCCTAGCCCTTTGCGCCTTTATACATAATAGCTAAAGTAAAGCACTCTCCGGCTGAGATCCACGTATAAGCCCGGGTAATGGTAGTACCGTAAGTGAGTATCGTCTGTTAGAATAGACATGATCAGTCGATTGTGTATCTCAACAAGGACACGACGTTTAAAAGCTCTCATGAGCCCTTGGTAATCTTGTTTCCATTCTGAGGAGTTAAAGATCTGAGCGTTGTGCGATTGCCAACACTCATTTACGCTTATGGTCACTGCGCTGTCTTATGACAGCGCATGGCGCAAACGTAACATGCGAGACCCATGAGTTGTCCTACTGTCCTTGAACTCTGATCTAATTGGTGTTTGGTTGGACAGCTACGCAGGTCTTGCCTTTCGCTTTTCTCCTTCTCACTGAGCTCGACGTTTTGTGGTAAAATCGCAAACAATCGAATAACCTGCGATACAGACCCAAGAATTTCCATGGATGTGCTCAAATAGTCGTTCAACATGTTATAGATTGACATAGACACCAAAAAGACAAGGATATCCATTGATAGGTTCCGTGGTCTAGTTGGTTATGACATGAGCTTAACACGCTCAGGGTCCCCGGTTCGAGCCCGGGCGGAATCATCCAGATGTTTTTTTTTGGAGAAATTATCCCTTCATTTTTTGCTTTCATAAGGACCTTCGGTATCGCATTCCAAGGATAGGCAACATACGGACATGCCTCTGAGCAGAGCTATGAGCAAGGGTATGATAATGCAAAGACGATTATCTAAATAAGATAACTAGGTAGAACTTATGATAGGGACTCTTCGATATTGTGTATCCTTGTCGATAAAGGGCAGTGAGGACATAATCAGCACGGCATCAGGTGGAACTTCTCACTCTGCCATCCGTGTCAATATACAAGTCGCAGTAACCTGATGGATGCAGACGTGCAGTTGGCAACATACGTGATTAAATATCGATCAAGTCCCCAGGCCCATCTCTGGATGCTTCGCCTCCACAGATTTAGATACTGTACCTAGCGGCAAGTAAACTTCGCGGTTAGAGACCGTCACCACAGCGTCATTAGCGCATCTGTTCACTAGAGGCCCCTTAATGGCAACGAAAGGCGAATCTCGGCGCTATGCTTAGGGTCATCTATGTTGATTCCTTGGTCCGAATACCGATTTCGCGCGCTACGGTCGGATTACAATAATTTCCGAACGCCGTGTGTACGACCTGATTCTTGGTGGTTTGGGGGCCATCAGCCCACTTGTCGTCGCCGCTTGATCGGTGAACCAACATTTGCATTATGGTGCTGGTAATTACCCACGACACCTGTTCGAATATTTCTTACGGGGCAAGGTTCAGTTACGATTAGGTAGCACCAGTACTGAAACCAAACATAGAAAATATACAATCTAAGATAGCGCTGGTGATCACTCAGAACGTTGTACATTGCTACTCGGTCATAATCATGGGCTTAAAGTCTTGTGTAGCTGTAATCTCACTCTCCAAAATACGATCTTGCATCTGGCCGGTCTTAAAATTTCGATCTATTGATATACCATTCCGAGAACCCAACCATGTTAAATTGAAAGATACCCTTCTATCGAAAAATCTAATCGCAAATCCCCGAAAGTGCCTGTTGCTAGTTTTCCTTAAGCATCGCCAGCCTCGATTCCCGAGTGCCCCATCTATCAGAACTTCAAGAACGATGAAATACACTTTCGACTTAGTGCGTTCAAAGCGCCTCATCCGGTCA
>JAOYMO020048511.1:0-11784 GCA_025802455.2 Iodosphaeria phyllophila
AGGTCTAATGCAACGCTCAATTGACAAAGAGGAATGTACGGCACATAATAAATTCATGGTCAACCCTGATCCTGGGAAGAAACCTCAAAACAGAAAAGTTGAATCGTGGCCTGTTGTCCGCCACGGAGCACCTATCGTGATTCGTGTCAGGCTGTACGGCCAACACACTGTCGGGGTTTACGTGGGGGAATGATGCACACATGTGCAGGGAGTTATTTGTTACCGACCAACAATAGTTGCACTATCACCTCTGGCGTTTCCGAAAGGCTGGTTGCACACGGCACTTTTCTTTCCGTCCGGGACACCACCCGTCTTCCGTATGTGATAGGACAAGCATTCTTTTTGAAGAGAACTCCACGCTTCTCTATTCCAGCAAGATAGTGTGTAGAGACAGAACGGCCCAGTCAGAGCCTCCAATCTTATTCTGGCCAACGCAGGCGCATTCTTGTAGAAAACCAGCGCAATTCCATAATCGAAGAGCAACTTCACCCACGCCCCCCTCCTTCGGCCCTTCCAAGCTCCAAAAGAAACCCCTAAAGTCGTGAGCAGCACGCACGAAACCGTCCCCCGGATCTACCCTCGAGTGCGCGGGATGAGGTGTGATTCCGGTAGGCATTTCGCACCGCGAGTGATCCCCGATCTTGCTCCTGCTGGTGTGGCTATGATTGCATGCTCCGCATTGCAGATACCAGTCTGGTCTGGGCAGTGGCAGATCACAGCAGTCTATTCAATGTGTGGCAATGCCATGGTTTGGAACTTGACACAAACGGGTATCGGTGTGGACCAAGAATTCCATGACACCTAACTGGCATAGCAGAGCGTTTACACATCCGTCTGTCCGAAAGTAAATAGCCCAAGACCCATGAAGACGCGAATTCAGCGCACCGTTTGATAGCTCTTTGGGGGTATTTATCTTCGGACAGACAGAGGTATCTGGAATCAGCCAGGAACAACGGGGCATTCATCAGCCCCAATTCCTTTACCAGATACAATCCAGGCCAAGACGCCGCACTGAAGAAGAAAACACGAGAGTAGACGCATAACGCTGAAGCATTCCCTAAACATGGTGTACCGGTACTGTATAGCATGCTGGAAACCTGCCCGCGTGGGTCCACAGATAGATGAACACACACACACGCCGCCACGCCCGAACGGAGCAACCGCACCGGTAGTGTGTGATTAACTTCACTATTCCACATCAAAACTGCGTGGGGGATATTTGTTCCCCACGACTTCTCATGGTCCCCGCATCCCGGCCGGTAACAGCCAAGCCAGGCCATCGTCATCGCACCACCAAGCTTCGTTTTCTTTTTTTTTTTTTTTTTTTTGTTTCAAGAACACTTCACTTCACACCCTCTACTACTGTGTAACTAACCTAATGGCTCCACGCCCCTCGGTAGAGAAGCCCCCACCTCCCATCCATGTTTTGTGTGCTGTAGTATTGCTGTCGCAATTCTACCGGGGTATCGAGATTCTATGGCGTTGGCCTACACGGTATCGGGTTTCTTCCTGGAGTTGGCGCGAGTTCACCGAACACATCACTACACAGTACACAGTAGAGGGGCAGGTGGGAACTGTCGATGCTGTGGTACAAACTACCGTAGATACAGTTACCCCGCACACCCCGCAGAAACGCCGTGGGTACCGGTATCAACTGTCAGAGAACGAGGCGGGCCTTGCATGGATTGTTGGATTGGTTTTGACGATCGATCGAGACACGCGCTCTACCTTCAATTGCTTCAATTGAAAACGTCTTCTCATCCATGAGGGACATGAGGGGAAAACGGAAAGCAACAACGCATTGGAAACTACTCGGTGTTCCTACGTTGCATTTCAATGTTCATGCTCTCCCAAATCCGTGACCCAGATTTGGTGAGAGCACTTGCAAACCCGTCTCAGGTCTCACACATGTTTGGTCGTTCCGCCCAGGCAGACTTCCGCAGTAGCGTAGTGGCCAGCCCCCCACCCCCTGCTTACTTACCCGCCAGCGCCATCCAGAACCCGCGCGACCCCGGCCAGCATCACCGCATCCTTGCCGCCATGCAAACGCCGTGGCTACCGGCACCCGCCCGCTCCATGATGGCAATGTAAAGACGAACTCTGTTGTCTGAAGATACCACTGTGGTGATAATCTGATCACCAGCACAAAATCCCGCCAAGCCTGCCAGACTCGCCCCGGCGATGCTTAAAGCGACAGTCTAGTGCTGGGCCAGGCGGCTGCGCGGGCGCTGGAGGACTGGCGGCGAGCCGCTGAGGTCACAGGTCGGAGCGAGAGGAGATGCTACTACTGTACGGCACTGGCATGTTTGGCTTCACAGTAAGCACGTCGTTCCTACGTCATTAGCGTTGCCCGGTTTGCCTGCCTACCTACACAGCACACTAGAGCAGCGACAAACAAGATGAGGAATGACTGTGTACTGTGCAAGCCAGTATCATAGAGCCGGCGGAGGCAACAAACTCTATCCAGATCCCGCTCCGTCCTAGACAATTCCAAAAAGATGAGCAGAGTTTGGCCGTGAGCATGCTGGGACGACGTGACTAAACCCAAGCTGGACGGTTCTTGGGGTGTGCTGTGTAATGAATCCGTCAGGGCTTAGAACTCTATCTGTAGTTT
Source organism: Iodosphaeria phyllophila (assembly GCA_025802455.2). Taxonomy (NCBI): domain Eukaryota; kingdom Fungi; phylum Ascomycota; class Sordariomycetes; order Amphisphaeriales; family Iodosphaeriaceae; genus Iodosphaeria; species Iodosphaeria phyllophila. The sequence continues at coordinate 2,615 of JAOYMO020048511.1, forward strand.
TTGTTCATGCCTCATGCTCTGGCTGGCCAATGGGTGGGTGGTGATGGCGGTTGGTCGCCTCTTTTCTGGCCTGCCTGCCTGCCTGCCTGCCTGCCTGCTTGGATGATGGATGGGATGGGGGCGCGGAGGGAGGGACAGGGATGGCTGGATGCCGTATCAGGATGCGGGCAGATATTCATAGACCAACCTACACAGTACCAACCACAGCGACCATCCACCGATGCATCCATTGATCTAGGAAGGAAGGAAGGAAGGATGAATGGATGGAAAAGAGGATGGGAGGAGAGGGGGGACTCATGTACCCTTTCTGGTGCGTGGTAGGGGATTTTTATTTTTTTTTATTTTTGGCGCATCGGTACCTGCTTGCATACCGTTTTGTAATGCTTGGCCCACCTGCTCAAACAAGCTGCTGCGGACATCTCATGTCATGTACATACCTGTAGCGCCTTCCCTTTCCGTGCTGGAATTTCAGTGCGAGAAATGCGTCCATGTCGTCCAGACCTAACGGCTTTCTTTCTTTCTTTCTAGCTGGCTCGGGTTCAATGGCCCGTTGATGTGTTGGTCTGGCTTTAACTTGCTCTTGCTATCCATTCTGTTCGCATTGCTTTGCCCGTTTTGTTCCGTCCCACCCCCCGCAGTGCAGTCAACCCACATAGTGGGTTATTACTACGCCACTATCGCCATCGCCAACGTCGTCGTGGAGAAGTTCCCGGGTGTAATATTCGGCACATAATAGCAGACTGACTTTGGGCGCGAAAGTTTAAAAAAGAAAAGAAGAGTAAGAAGTCTTATCTTTCCAGGAATCCAACCCTGTCGATATAGCCGGATCCTGCCTGTCGACCCCGCCATCCGATCGTTGTTCGCTCATTGGACGGTGTCTAATCGTGTGAAACGGCAGTTTGTGCGACGAAGAGACCCCTTTTTTTTCATGATAAGTTCCCGTGGTGCCGGATGTCTCCGCAGAGCAACCTCGCCATTGTTCAATTCCGATCTTAGGGGACGAGGAATTATACCGCTCTGGAAGCTGGATTTCGTGTACGGCTTGGATAGGATACACGCTTGCTTTCTGTGGACTGACGGCAATCGACTTGGCTTATCGTGATTATTTGACTACCTATCTATCACGCTGCGTACGCCAAGAGCGTCTAGTCTCTTCATTAGTACCCATCGTCGTCGCCTTCTCACCGCCATGACGACCATCGCCCTCCCCAGACCCATCACCCCTCACCGAGCGGCCTCAGGCATCGTCACCCTGGCTCCCTCGCCCATATCCATCGACACCCGGACTCCCCAGCCATCATGTACTCCAGTCCCCAACAAACATATCCCCATATGTCCCACAGGACCAGCACCATACCGGGGTCTAGCCACGCCTCCACCATCGCCTAGCAGCCACTCTCCTCACGACGAGGAAGAAACGGCATGGAAACAACCATCTCTCCTCTTCCCACCTGATGGCTATGCCCGCTCCGACTTCAAGTCCGGCATCTTCGACATCACCCCAGCTCAGCTCGCCGCCGCCATCGATCACAAGGCCCGCCAGTCGCTGCCCGACCCTTCCCACGTGTTCCCCTGGCAGCATGGCCTGCACCCAGACAACCACATCCAGCAAGCTTTCTTCACGGCCCGGCGACGAGTGCCCCGGAAAACGCCGCCCGGTCTCCGCGGCCTCACTTTGGTCAAAGCCGACGGCCAGCTCACCTCGTCGCGGCTGAAGGGCGCTGTGGCACCCGAGGAGATTCTGGCGAAGGCGCCGGGACAGGAGCCGGAGTTCTTGGATCTCGATCCGATGGAGGGCTTTTCGGTGCGGAATTTCCAGATCCAGACGGCCAAGTGGGCGGCCGTGAGCGATGTCGTGGTGTATGGCGAGGAGGTCGATGCGGTGAGGCAAACGGCGCTGGATGTGGTGGCTGCGCAGGGCAGGTGGCGGACGTTGGCGGAGAGACGGGGCGATTGGCCGTCGGCTGTGTATAATACCTTTATGTGTGTATCGCCGTTTGGACGGTTCGAAGACGACCACAGCGAGCTCGTCGTGGTGGATTCGGCGGGTCGACTGACGGGGAAAGTGGTGGATTTCGGACAGCAGGAGCGCATCGAGATGCAGGCCTTGTCGAGGGCGTCGGAGATCTCGCACAATGTGTGGTTGGGATCGACTCCCGAGGCGGGCAGCGAGGAGGAAGACCAGTACGATATCACGATTGAGTGCGGCGATATGGGCAGGCTCAATCCGAATATCCTCCGGCTTGTCACCATGGAGGCCGATGGACACGAGCGCCGTCACTATCTGGATTTCCCGTCGTCTGGCAGCATCTTGCCGCCTACTTGGTCCCAGTGCGAGGCGGATGGGATCCTGGAGACTTGCAAGTGGATTTGGCATTTGGCCCATGGGACTTTGCCTCGGGAGGTGGAGGCGGAGGTTGCAGCCAAGGGGGAGAAGGGGAGGGGGGATGGAGGTGGAGATACGGATGTGGACACGGATATGAGTGACGGCAACAACAAAAACAACAGTAGCTCTGATTCAGAGGCTAAAGAACCATCACAACCATCGCAACTATCACAACCATCACCACCACCATCACAACAAAGACCACGACAACGCCCACGCCGCCAGAGAAAAGTCCTCATTCATTGCGCCGACGGCTACACCGAGTCCACCATGCTCGGCATCGCCTACTACAGCTTCAGCACCGCCCAGTCCATCCCCGACGCCTGGCTCTCGCTGCATACAGTCCAGAAACGCAACTTCTTCGCCTACCCGGCCGACGTCGCCCTGCTCGTCGCTATCTCCCCCCGTCTGCAATTCGAGTCCCCCGCCTCGCCCTCGCGGACCCTTGCCGAAGTCACCAGTCTGCTCCAACAGCAGCAGCCGCACCAGAACCATCGCTGGCTGTCCGTCTTCGACGGCTCCTTCCCCAGCCGGATCCTCGAGTACATGTATCTGGGCAATCTGGGACACGCTAGGAATACCGGCCTGTTGAGGGCGCTAGGCATCGGCCAGGTCCTGAGTATTGGCGAGAAGGCGGTTTGGGCCGACGGCGAGGCCGAGGCCTGGGGCAAGGACAAGGTCATGTTTGTGCAGGATGTTCAGGATAATGGACTGGATCCTTTGATGGAGGAGTTTGAGCGGTGTTTGGATTTCATTGGTACGCTTCCCTCCCTCCCTCCCTCCCTCCCTCAATCGTATGGGAATGCACAAATTACTAACTACCTTACGACCACAGACCGCGGCCGCCGCAATGGCACAGCGACTCTGGTTCACTGCCGCGTCGGCGTCTCCCGCAGTGCTACCATCTGCATCGCCGAGGTCATGCGCGAGCTCGGCCTCTCGTTCCCGCGCGCTTATTGCCGTGTGCGTGCTCGTCGCCTTAATGTCATTATCCAGCCGCATCTCAGGTTCGTTTATGAGCTATTGCAATGGGAGGAGAAATTGCTCCACCACCACCAGCAGCAGCAGCAGCAGCAGAAGCAGCAGCAGAAGCAGCGACGCCGTGATGGAGACGAGAAAGCGAGGGTCGGCAGGGAGATGGAGTGGTGCGAGGTCGCGAGGGAGATTGCCGTTATGAATCGGCCTTATACGCGATGAGTCGGGTATTTATCCCCTCCTTCTTCTAGGATGGAGGATACAGGGTGACTGGGGGCGTTAGGGACTTTTGGCCAACTACGTGTCTGAGCTGCTTGCTGGGCTTGGTTGCTTGGTTAAGGAGGGGGGGGGGGGGGGGGGGTATGCACTAGAAGTTGTGTTGACGGCTTTCGGATGAGGATTTCTGGATTTAAGGGGTTGGGGATTCGAAGAGGATGAAAAGACATATATCAAGGTGGGACGGTGGACGGTGGACAAGAAGAGGCTTTGTGTGTAGGTGCGCTGAGGTCTGGGATCGGTATTGGGACAGGGGGGTCTGGGATAGGGGGGTTTAGGATTCAGGGCTTGAAATTTTGGGGTTGGGAAATTGGGATTTTGCGGCTTTTCGGGGTTACGGTACGGTATAGTACCGGTACAGGGAGCTTACTCTCACACACACACATACACACATGTACGCGATGGGGATACCGAATGTTGGAGGAGGAGGCGTGGGTACTGAGCTGTGATCTAAGCCAAGGTTTTTACTCGTTTTGCTGTATCTGCTAGTTGTTAATTCATTCAGTTCTTTTTTTTGTTTTCTCTCTTCGGTTTGCGGTCTGCGGAGGGTGTCCACCGGGAGTACTACTACGGAAAGAAGTGAGTGCTTGGTTAGATTGGCTGCAGCTGAGTCGGGAGAGGGCAACTAACTACACGATTGTTTCGTTCCATACCATTTCATTCCCTTTCTCTCTCCCCGCAAGCCAAAAAAAGAACAGTATCGCGTCGCATCGCAGAATCAGCAGTCAAGTCAAGTCAAGCCAAGAAAATAAACAAAATCCCACTTTTCCCCCTAAACTAATCCCACCACCAAAAAACAACAACAACAACACCTATTGCCCCCTCCCCCCCTCCCGCTTCATTAACAAAAAGAAGTACACGATAAGCAAGTTGCAAGCTATAGTCGAATGTCCCAGACTCCTCCCCGCCTTGATTCCCCGCCCTGCCGGAGCGCCAACCGCTAATACCAAAAAAAAAAGAAGGGAAAAACAAAAAAAGGAAATCAGACCCTGAGCCCCGTAGAACCCGCCCAAGCGCCTGGTTCCCAGTGGGCCTGCGACAGGGAGGAAGGCCAGTGTGGGAGTCGTTTTTTCTTCTCTGTCTCGCTTCTCTCCCGAGGTTCCACTCAATGTACCTGCGAGGTGCGATCGTCCAAGCAAAAAGTATCGTTGGTTATTGGTACTTCCTTCACTATGTTCCAGTTTCTGGCCGCTTGGCTGTCTAGCGCGCGTCAGGCTCAGTCTCTCAACCTGGTCCTGTTCCGATTCCAACACGAGCTTACACGTCCAATTTATCCTCGCCCTCCAGAACCCTATGCACAATTAGTAACCCCTCACTATTCCGAAAGTAGAAAGTAAAAGTAAAAAAGAAAGAGAAAACTTAAAAAACTTACGAAAACTGCTTGACCAAATACCCCTCCCCACCATGTTCCATATCGATATTAAACACATAAAACCCACCATCGCTCGTCACCACCATGACCTGGGGACTACTACTGCTCATGGCCACTACACTGCGGATCGGCTGTCCAGCAGCCACGCTACCGCCGTAGATTTGACCACTGCTACCCTGCACTCTGCCCGTTTTGCTCCCTGAATTCCCATTGCCTGTATTGTGATGGTTATTGGCGCCATACCCCTGCCCCTGCTGCTGCTGCTGCTGCTGCTGTTGCTGTTGCCCCGCCTTGGGAATCTTGATGTAAGCGAAATCCCGCAGCGGCTCCCACATCTCCGTCACCGTCTGTGGTAGGTAACTCCCCACGACGCCGGCGACGCTGCGGCCCATGAGCTGCGAGGAGCGGCGCAGGATAGAGCTGAAAGAGCCGCTCTGTCTCCTTACATTGGTGCTGGCGTTGGGGTTTGTATTAGCCCCCGTCGCACCACCAGAGACAGACGCCGAAACAGAAATCGACGACGACTCGGGAGCATCGCTACGGGGCGAGCCCGTGTTACGGCTGCTGGGCGAGTCGTTGCTGTCGTGGGATCTCGAGCGAGACCAGCGGTCCAGCCGGGGAGACGTGGGTTCTTGCGCCCCCATCCCGCCCATGGCCCCAGCAGTGGTGGGACTAGCGGGTCCGTTACCCGGCTGCTGCAGGCGGAAGATATGCACAGTATCCGTCGTGGATGAGACGCAGAGCAGCGAGCTCGCTTGGTTGAAAGACATGCTGTAAATGGTGCTCGGGTACGTTCCCCGGCGAAACTGGAACAGTTTCTTCCCGTGCGGGACCGAAAAGACCCGGATGATGGTGCCGGTTTCGCTGGCCGTAGCGAGCAGTGTCCCCTCGCTGTTGATGGCGATGCAGGAGAGCGGCGATCGGTGCGCTTCGATCACGTTGACTGCTTTCAGTGTCAGCGTGTCGTAGATGAGTACGTCTCCGGACGTGGTCGGCGCGTAGAGAGAGCTTGGCGGGGCATGCGAGGGCGTGCGGGCCGAGCGGTCTTGATTGTTACTGCTGCTGCTGCTGCTGTTTTGCTGATCGCGGGGTTTGGGCAGAGGATAGGCGAGATAGCAGTTCTCAGATGACGGAGAGAGGGCAGCAATGGCGTTAGGGTTGGGTGACGTGGCGATGCTAGTCAGCAGCGACATATTGGAGATATCATAGAGATAGATCTCGTCGTCCAACACCACAGCCAGACGTTTACGGTTGAGCCGGACAGCCCGCACAGCATGCGGGAAGGTGAGTTCGCAGATGACGGAGGCGCGCTTGGTGTTCTGAATCAGCAGGTGGCGGGGGGATAGGATCAAAGCTACGAGGGACGTCGAGAAGAGCATCTCAATGATGGCAATGTTGCCCGAGTCACTGCTGAAGATCCGGCTGAACGGGTCCGTATGGTAGATCCGAAAGCCCTGCGACGTGCCCACTGCTAGACAGCTGTGGTCCTGGTTGAACGTGATGAAGTTGAGTGACGGCGCCGACGAGAGCGAAGTCGAGGCCATCGTGTCTCGGGGTGCTGCTGGTGTGCCTGGTGGTACTGGGCGAAGTCGAGCATTACATTCATTACATTAGTTGATTGTGTGTGCGTGCGTGCGTGCGTGCGTGCAGGAGGGTAGTACAAAAGCACCCAGTATACCTTTCTTGAAGAACCAGTTAAGGTCGGTGGTGGTGGAGGTTAACCTTTACTCACGGCAGAGCTTGGGATGGGAGGTCATGCAACTGCTTGCAGGGAGAAGCAGTTTGTCGGTGTCACGCAGAGCACCCACCCCCGGACCCGTCCCAGTCGCCCTATCATCGTCGAGCTCTAGCTTCCCCAAATTCACATGGATGACCAGTAGTCGACCCGCCTATTTTGTGCACTATTCACTGTGTGGTAAGTACACCCGGCTCATATTATCGCGAGATTTAGTAATAATTCCCAAAACTACGCGACAACTCCATAGCAAACTTGAACTCTCCATAAGTCATGGCATCCTCGCATTTCATTTCGCAATCACTCTTTTGTTTTACTTTTCAATTTCCCAGGGAAAAAGCCACTCTTTTCGAAGCGCACATTCTCATCATCTACCGGTACGGTACGGCTGCACGCAAGGCAACATGCCCGTGCCTACGGTCCTCCTCAACGTCATCGTCGCAGCCGCATCACTGGCCGCCGCCACCGCCATCGCTGTCCTGGTCCTGTACGTCGCCTCCCCGAGGTTCACCCCGCACCGCCAATCATCCGGCGCCGAGGGCCTTATCAGTCCCGCGCTCCAGCCACAAGGCTACTGTATCCGCGCCCTGCGCGCATCCGATTTCGACCGGGGCCTCGTCGACTGTCTGCGCGCGCTGACGGTAGTGGGCGAAATCGAGAGGAAGAAATTCGAGGAGAGATGTCGGTGGAGAGACAGGCAGGACGGGTATTACACCCTGGTTGTTGAGTATTTGAGCGATGGCAAAAGGCGGGTCGTGGGGACGGGGAGTTTGGTCGTGGAGCGGAAATTGTAGGTTTTTCTTTTTAGCTTGCTTGCTTTGGTCTCGATTCTTTGTGCTTGTGTACTCCGTAATTGCGCGCATGATCCTGCATAATAGGCAAACCACTACTTACTGACCTTGAAACCCTCAAAACAGCCACCACAGTCTCGGTCTCGCCGCCCACATCGAAGACATCGCCATTGCCCCGACCCACCAGGGCCGGCAGCTCGGAAAGCGGCTCGTTCAGGCTCTCGAGTCTATCGCCCAGAGGGTAGGGTGCTACAAGAGCATGCTGGACTGCAGCGAGGCCAACGAGGGGTTCTACGAGAAGTGCGGGTTTCGGCGGGGTGCGGTCCAAATGGCTAGTTACTATGATGGGAGATGGCGGAGACCATGGGATGAGTGAGGGAAAGATGGTGCGGGCGGTGGGTTGCAGGCGAATGAGCAGGGAAGGAGGGAAAGAGAGAAGGAACGGTGGGTATGGGGTCTTGCTGACTGGGGTGACTGTATGTTGGCCGTTTTCCCTACTCTATCATTTGTGGCTCTTGGTGAGCGGGAGGGTACGGGGACATCTTGGAAGATATTGCAGGCAGCCGGAGGGTTGCCAGTCAACAGAAACTCCACTTCTGCATGAAAAGGGGGGACTATTCACATAACTTTTTGGGGACTGGTTGCTCAGAACCCACGGTACGGAAGTACAGTACTCCGTACGCTATTGAACTTCAAGTCCCGAAGCAGGAATCAAGCTGCCGATACCAGTTGAGGCAGAGACAGCCAATCGCAAAGGAGCTTGGGCCATTGCCCCGTATTTGTGGGATCTTCATGATTGAGATTCATTTTGACACTGGGTGCGAAATATTTTGACTTCACAGCAAACATGAACAAAAAGGGGATTGGGAAAAAAAAAAGGAACATGAAAACATGTCTACTTTGATCCACTTTGATTTCATGCGATGCCGTTCTCGAATTCTTCCATGTCATGTGAAGTTTTTCGCGCATCGAGACTTCCAAGCGCTTCCGTACCTCGCTGCATGAGCGCAGGAAAGGAGTAGAAGGAAAACCCCGACTCTTCTAACTCCCCTTCCTCCCGCAATCGCACCCGCCCTCATTTTTATCAGTCTTATGCACTAGCCAAGCAAATCTATATCCACAACCACCATGTCAACAACCGCGTCCAAACCAGCCCCTAAGGGCCGCTCCCTCAAAGAGCGGTCCCAAGACGACCTGGTCATGTCGGTGCGCCACCGTCCCCTCTTTCTCCCCTTTTTTTTTTCCTTCCAACAAGTCCTTCTAATGCTCTCCACAGACAAACAGCAGCAGCATCGTTTCCAAGCGCAGCGTGGAACGCATCTACTACCCTTCGGAGCCCCACTTCTTCCGCTTCTTCGTAAGCAGGTTCCAGCGCCGCGCTCCTTTGATCAATCGTGGCTACCATCTGAGGATGCGTGTGGTGGATACTGCAGTGAGGGAGTTCTTGGCGAGACGGGGAGACGGAGGGGAAGGGAAACGGAAGATTGTGGTCAATTTGGGCTGCGGGAGGTGAGTTTGGCTTTTCTTCTTTTGGTGGTTTTTAGTTAGTTTTTTTTTTTGGGGTGGAGTTTGAGCGCGACGGCGATCAGTCACATGTGGTAAGTTTATCTTTGATTTTGTTGTGTTGATGCGACC
>JAOYMO020048596.1:0-11783 GCA_025802455.2 Iodosphaeria phyllophila
CAGTTAAATCATTATTCACGTTAAGTGTCAAACTATTTACGTGAAAATCTTGATGAATATAAATTTTTAACAACCGCCCCCCTTTCTCTCATCGTGTTCTTATAAGTTGCGTGGTGATAAGGACGAATTTAGACCAGCAAGAATTCTACCAGCACGTACGGTAATGACTGAGGTTCGTGATGCACCATGTACGATGTATCTACGTCGATCTCTTATCTACAGCATAAAGAATCTGCAGTCTTCATCAGAGTAAAGTTGCGGAGTTTCATACACAAAACTGTACCGGTACCCTCCATTTTGTGTTGGTTCTGTGCAAGCCTGGTACGGATTGCAGTCACGTGTGCATCTCAACGTTCTAGGCCCTGCAAGGGCCCGATCCTGTCCTCTCAGTGTCGTACATAACGATCAAGTGGGTTGCCCCAATTTTGATTGTTACACCGGGGTTGTCGTTACCAGAAGGGTGCCCTCCGAACACACACAGTGGTGTCAAATTTGGCTCACTGTGGCTAACCCACAAAATCACTCAACAATTTACTGTTCTAGAAGTAGACAATGATGAGAAGACTCTTGTAGCGTACCGGTACGATGAGGCCCTGATTTCCTCTCGCAAAGTTTCAATCTCAATACCGATCTTGTTCTTGAATGGCCCATAGCGTTACGCTCACAACGTGGTTGACACACTACACCAAGTATTCCAAGCTGGCTGTTCAGCCCACGAAATAGAAACAGGAGAAAATTGCCTTGTCTAGCCGTGAAAAGATGTGCCAATACCTAGAAATTCCCTAAATTAAGGAGTTGACTAGCCATTTACTCCACAAGTTGTAGAATGGTTGCCTATCTAATTACCCCCATACTGGGGTCGACTACACCCCAGTTTGGGACATGACTAAACACAATTCTTTATCGTTACTTCCAGGGGCGTTACTCGAAGGATCTTAATGACAAAAGACTTTGAGTTGTTCCTGGGATTGAATTTTGCAAGATAGATTTCTTGTTGGGACGCTGAAAACGAACATTAATATACGAAGTGGGAGATGTATCTTTCTCAAATATATTCCGCTTTGAACATAAAGTTATGAGTACCGGTGGTTTGTCGCTGTCCATCTCTTCGCACTATGTTCAAAAAGTTGAGCCATATCCGCTCCGACGCGGTTTGATCCCATCCTTTCGAACCACAACACCCGCGAAAGATTGCTCACACGATCAAAACTTGCCATTCGCCACCTTCACGTTTGCGACTTCATTGGGCTCTGCCTAATCGTTGGCGCCTAGGGTGGGAACCGTGATCTCAGGTCCTCGATCTAAGACAATGACACCACTTCTTAAAAGCTACCATGACGCTACTTGCGTAGGAGTGGGAACTATTATTGCCGATGATCCTAGCTCAAATTATCGTCTGGAGGGCACCAACAACGAACATCAGCCTCAGCCTATTGTCATAAACACTCGATTACGCCAGAACTTCACTCGAGAGAGCAGTGTCATGCAGCTGACCACGCGCGGAGTTTGGCCCCATACATAATTACTGCCCAGACCAACCCTCTAAGGGGACAACAAAATCTGCACGAGGAGCTGTGTGCGAGACACATCATGCTGGACTCTGGTCCTTTTACGAACAACACATCTTCTTTAGAGACGGTTCTGGACAAGATCTGAATAGAAGGCCCAGGAAGCGTGATGATTGATGGAGGCGGCGAGGTTGTTAAGTCGCTCATTGGACACCAGGACTCGAGGCTGGTAGACTACATAGTTCGAGTATTAGCGTCAACATGGCTAGGCCAAATCAGTGTAATAGTATGCTCACCCCGGAGGCTTGCGAACGGGTAACCTCTCTCATCAGCATGGCTTATTAATATCCCCTGGATACCCATAGGCGAGGACGTGGTTTTGTGCGGCACGTTGATTTGAAAAATATCCTCGAGAAGCCCAAGCATGCAAGACATGAAACGAGACGCTCCGAGTATTGTTGCTAATATGAACAACTCACGTGTGCTTGATAACAGAGCCGCGTGACTTCCGAAAAGTGTTTCGAGGACTACCAGATTACTAAGAGCCATTAACTGGGCGTTGATCCTCCAGATGATGCAACGCGACTCGGAGTAGCTGTGGCTTTTCCGAACGAGATTTCGGCCTGAATTGTTTACTTCGTTAGAGCTGCCCCCTCCATTTAACCTCAAGCCAACGAAGGGGGACGTAGATAACTGCTGTCACGAAGAAGGCCATTTCGAACCCGATATCACCTGTCACCTCAGCGATCGGTCCAACGAACCATCTAAAGAGATCAGTCAGAGGGCGCAGCAAGTATGAATGGGTGGTGGTGATCAGGATGCGGCTTGCCAGCGCAACCATCGTACGAAGGTAATTTGTCATGTAATCGTGTACTTGTGGAAATGGAGAGTGAAAACGTACGCCTCGGCCATTCCAGGGATTACTAGTCCAAAAGAGCATAAACACGATATAAGTGCCGGGATCCCAGAAGGCAGCTCTCCGCCCACGTTCCATTTTTTGTGGTCGAATGTCGCAAAATTCAGTCTGCGGATGAAGACTAGTTCGCATATCATTACCGCGGCAAAACATCCCGCCCAATAACCGATAAGAGCGAGAAAGTTCTCCAGCGACTCGATCCATTGCTCGGCTGTTTTTATTGATACGGGGATCATCAGTGCGATGGTTATGGTAACAAACACATATCTTGGGACTCTGGAAAATGCTGGCAGAATCATCTGGAGATTCAGGGCCACGGAGTACATCGAGATGGCGATATTCCCTGTCACACTTAAGGCTAAAAGTACCAGCACGAATTTCCCAAACCCACCTGCAGGTGCGAGCATGGAGGCCAAAACACCACCGGCGCCGTACACGTTGTAATTTTGATCCCAATCGTCTGATGCCGTTATCGATCCGCCCATGGCGGCGCCGAGTATAAGAAGAGGCACCGACGGCGTGAGAAGGCCAAGATATTGGTAGGCAAACACCCGAGTCCTGTACGCGCCATTAGCGCTTTTGCAAGCTAATAAGGTGCTTAGGAACTCCCTACTTGGAAGCTCGAGTAGGATCATAGTACGCTGTATAGTCTGATGCAGTCCCCGAGAACGTGACGAAATAACCTGCGATTAAGGCCCCATAGGACATGACCTGGGCAACTGTTGCGGGCTCGGCAAAGGCTTGGTGGCGAAGCTGGTGCCCTCCACACCCCACGGCGATCACAACAGATATCAAGCTCGGGATCCAGGTCCACGTCTGCCAGAAGTGCAAAGACCGAAACCCCAATAAGGATACAATGTAGCTGATCGCAAGTGTAATGACAATCCCCAGTGTCACACTAACATTCCCGGGACTGGCTGACGCCAGAGTCTGCCCACCAACGATCGCAGAAATGACCGAAAAGCCCGTCACAGTAGCAGCGTTGAGGAAAATAGGTATCAAGACCAGATAAAGGCTAGGAGGACTCAGTCAGTCTTATTCTAAATTCTGCAGCATCATCTTATTGACGAACCCCCAGGAGTATCGAGCTTGGATCATTTGTCGCAAGCCGGTCTGGTACCCACCGCAGCCTAGGAACGCTGGGGGGATGCAAGACACCAACGAGAAAAATAGAACGACCAACGAGGAGTCTCGTAGGCTCATACCAAACGTTGTCGTCGCAAGCATCCCTGTCGGCAGCCTGTTCATCATCTTAGCCATGGAAATCTCATTTTACCGTACTCAGCGGCAAAGGACTGAATGTAAACGAACGGGAGAACACAAAGTAGCCCGGTAAAGAAAACGGTAAACAAGTTCCAAAATCGCGTGTTGGTCCTTGCCGCGGCTGAAATGGGCTCGATACCATTCTCCTCAACGCCAGCATCCAAAAGCCGTCGATACCACGTTAGTCTAGCATGCTTAAGTTTGCTTGAAACCCTAGGTCCAACTTGAGAGGAGTTGGTGGCACCATGTTCTTCCTCCTGTGGGACTTGACTGGTACTATTAGACCTGGCAACTATCCCTAACTCAACTTCTTCGCGCGAGCTTGGGGCCTGTGGTGGTTTAAACTCGCTGAGCGCCATCGAAACCCAGACAGCGGATTGTTTAAGCACACAATCTCAGACGGGTGAGACAATTTGTATGTGGACAATTATCTCCCATGTGTACGGAGATTTACAACCCCACCACGACGTTATGGAAGCGCGATTTCTAGTCGTAATGTGGCGTCACCGTATGCTTGGGCGAAATACATCCGGATAACCTTCCCAACGCAACTCCTCTCTCAGACCAAGAGATATAAGGAATCTGTTCGATGATGATCTAGAAAAAAACATTCCTAAATTATCATCAAAGGGATCTCTTTGGCCTCTTGACCTGAGAGAGGGATTAAGCGCCCTATCGTACCTCCATCTCTCCAAAAGTCTGTTTCCGTTGCACTTTTGAAATCCAAGCACCTTTTGATCAGGGTAGAATACGCCGATCGGTCAAGCAGAAAAGTTTTCAAGCGGGAACCTAAGTAGGTTCCTGCTTACTAAAGGGTTCCGTAGGTAATCACCCAATGAGTAAGTGGTGTTGAAGGTTTTCTATGGGTAATTATCTACGGGAACCCTTAGGTAAGTAGGAACCTAAGGTCATAGGTCAAAATTAAGTCGTGTTGGGCCTTTTCTCACCATGTTGCCCGATTTCAAGGCTGAATAATTGTTAGATGACCACTCCGATTGGAAGTATCAAAGTATACAATCTAGCAGTGATTTACTCGAATTATAACATAGTTGAATTGTAGGAACTTTGAATTAAGCCAGCGAAAGTTGCAATCGGTCGAACTGGGCACAAGTTCCGTCCTCACCAAATTATTGAAAATTTTAGTGGGGATAGTGTTTGGCTCAATTTCATCCACATGTAACTTTTACTGGCTTCATTCAAAGTTCCTACAATTCAACTATGTTATAATTCGATTAAATCACTGCTAGATTGTATACTTTGATACTTCCAATCGGAGTGGTCATCTAACAATTATTGAGCCTTCAAATTGGGCATTTTGGTGAGAAAAGGCCAAACGCGACTTAATTTCGACCCCTCACTGTACTTACGTGGGTTCCGGCTTAAAAAGTTTTCTGCCTGTCGATTAGGGGTGGGCATTTGTAATTATATAATAATGTAATAACAATATTGGCTTATATCATATCATAATATAATCAAGTCAGATTATATCAGGTATTTTGGGGGTTAGGGACTTTGGGAGAATTTTGAAGTTTTGGGAGGGTGTCTGAGAAATTGAATGCGAATTTGGCTTGCATATGGTGCGAGTTTGTCGCAGATTGGGGGCAAAGTTCACCAAAGACACCCACAAGCGCGCATCCAGCCTGTATACCCCCAAAACCCCCGAAACCCCTCCAGTATCCCCATGTAACATGATTACGGCGAAATCGCCTGGTATTTTAATTATTTGTATTTACATAATTTACTCATCCCTACTGTTAGTCGAGGTAAAGGTGCACAAATGTGCAATTCCGGAAGAAAAGGTACCAAAGGGTGTAGTTTCGGAAATAGACTTTCGGAGAGATAAAGGTAGATCTGTGCAACACAGGACACGACGGTAAATGTTCTACACCCAATTCAACTAACCTTTCAAGTGTGTCGACATTGAAGTATCCCAATATGCTTTGCCCAAACATACGGTGTCATGTGTGGTCAGCTGCGACCTTTCGTGGTAGTACAGAAGCGATATTCTCTTCGCACAGTGTCAGAGTACTTAATCAGTGACCCCGGTTAACTCACATTTGAGCTATCATCATCACAAAGACATCGTCACCTCTTGTGGAGTGAACAGGTACAAAAAAGGCCCTTGAAATGGTGCACAATACGATGCTGTTATCTCAGCTTGCCAGATGCTCTGATTGCCGGCCTTCGTCCCGCGCCCTGGGGCCGATGGGATGATGATGGTTGGTGTGGCGTATGGGTATTACCAACTAGTGACAGGACACTACTTACTGTATATAAACGAGCAAGTGAGTTATTCGCACTCCTACGCCCAATTTCAACGATTGAGATTCATCAAGCAACCACAAAATTGCAACAGGCGCGTATATAGAATCAATTCAAATCAGTGGAATCTGAGCATACCTGGGTTTTGTCTTGTTCAAATGAGCACAGTGAGGTCAAACTCAAAAAAGAAATTAGCCAAGTCAGGTTGCCCCGTTCGAAATTTTTGACTTTTTGGTAGCACAATATCGCGCCCACCTTTGTGGAGGTTTGGCTTTGTTCATATCATTCAAAATGGACAAAACTCAGCTATGCCTAATTTCGATTAAGCTAGAATAAGTCCATATACATAGCTTTCTGCAATAGTCGTAGCCGCTTCATAAATTTCAAGCGTTATAATGGGTCATTTGGGTGAGAAAAGCTCGTTTGCTCATCAGTTTGTTGGGGCACAGTGTACTGTACAAATTCGATTTACTCACCAATCATGGTGCATTCCCAGCGGAACAATCCTCGCCCCTCTCCCTCCTCTATAAGGAATACGCAATTTTTTTTTTACCTATCATAGTACTCGACCTGAAGCATACCCGCCAGATCTAAAATCTACTATCTAGCCTTGACCCCCTCATGCCTCCGGGAACATATCCCAAGGCTTCATTTCACTACCGGATCAGCCGAAGCACCATCAACAATATAAGCGGGAAGGTGAACGATGTGACGGGTTTTTACGCTATTAATAAGGGCGTAATGAACGTTAGCAGACCGAGGTTGCCAGTGCCCAAGCCGTAGATAGGTATCAGTCATTACAAACACATATTCGCCATGACTATAAACTTGAATCATCGTGATTCTAGTCCTGGCGAGTCGCGTTCTTTCTTTATCCAATTTCCAAGTCATAAATGGCTTGATGGACACAGTACAGACAAATTTACACGAGTGCTGTGTACCTTATCGATGAATCCGGGCCTAGTTTGTGCCACATTGCTGCGACATTCCGAAATATGGATGACGTATGATAAAGGGGTGTGCTCCGCAGCCTCGAACTTTGTAGAAAACCCGGGAACGAAATATCTTGCCAGTGGCTGAACCATGTCTCAATACAGCTTTTCGGGTTCCACAAAGATTTCCCAGGATTTGTCTATCAGAGTACGAAGCCCAAAACACCGTGTCCGTATTGTACGGGGTATAACATGATGTATAGTATGAGACGCACTTGACCTCATAACTAATCAATGTAGTTTCCTCTTCAACGGCCAACTATAGGTGTAAGTGCCACAACATCAATACCATCAGCTTGAGGGATTGGTAAGTCGCTATCAGAAATTTCGGCTTACCTTTTTGCATAATCTTGGGGTTATCAATGTATGATAATAAGTTCGTCGAGAAGGAACTTGGAATCGAATCGACGCACACCATTGACTTCCTATAGCCCAAGACGAGATACATAAGCTTCACCTCCCTCCATGGGAATTTCCCTATGTCAATACCTGCCCCACATCCGTCAGGAATAAAGAGACATAATGTTGACCCACTACCACGCTCTGGAATTAGGGCACTCGCCTAGCAGATCCTATCAACCCAGTGCCCTTTTGCGGAGTTTACCGTGAGATCTGTTACCAGAATTCGCGTTGATCGGCCCAGCCGATCACGAAGTCGCCCTTGTCTTGAATCACAAGGTTGTTTAAATGGGATGAGGCTCATTTTGCTTTTTGTAAAGATCCTTGTTCATAATCAGGACCGCGACTTTTTCTCTTCCCCCATGCTGTCACGAAATCTAAATTCTGAACAAGGCAAACGCTATAATAAATCTCACCACTTTCGATCTTCAAGTGCCAAAGTTTCAGTGTTTCTGTCATCCATTGCTCCTGGATACGTAAGGAGGCTCCTTTTGCGGGAGACGATGATAAAACAACAATCTGAAGAATGTTCGCCCTATAGGGTTTCTTCATCTTATAGTCCTCGTTGATCTTGACATTGATATTCAATTCTGATAACAAGCAACAAAACAGCCTTGGCTAATCAATGCGTGTTTTTTGCTCGCATCGACAACCGTTCTTTTTTTCTGGCTGGCAGCCTCTTTAGCAGTATTTGATAGTATTCGGTTAGCTGGCCTTTCGTATACGATATCCCCTAGGCTTTGACGTGACGCCGGCAATGCCAAAATTTGGGTACAGTGCATACTCGCCACGCAACTCACTGCAGTCCTCGCCCACACGACAATTACCGTATATGCTGGCGTCTTGTCACAGTCTAGAGGACTGGTCCACCTGGCTCGGTATCAACAGCTAAATGGCCATGTTCCACGTAAAAACTTCGTTCTGAATTTGTGTTCTTCCGGACAGCATTCGAACACCGAACGCTCGCCGTTTCACTCACCTCGATTCTTGTTTTCAATAAGAGTACTACATAAATATCTGGCCTATGATCGGGAACGAATGAGTTTGGAGAATAGAGAAGCCAGGAGCAACATGACATGGCCAGTTTCCCCTAAATCCATGCCATTGTAATTGACGAAGCACTACGTCGCTTAATTTTATTCATACAATCCTCTTGGGACCATAGTATGTATGGGAAAACAGGACGTCATATCTCCGATTATCTTGAACAGAGCTAGATGGAAATTCATATTCTAGTGAAAATTTCTTTTACATTACGAAGCACTCGTCTATGTCTTTCTGAGCTACTTCTTCCACCTATCTCACATCCATGCATGCTCACGATTTTAATTACACAAGTCCAAGTTCACCCAAGTCTTAGAAAAAGAGGCTGTCAATGCTTTCCCTTTCTTCATGCCACAACCGAGACTCGGTGAAACAATGTACTTGCATTAGTTACACGAGGCATCAAGTCGGTCAAACTCCCATTCCAATGAATCCCGAAAGCTAAACCACGATTGGCTGTTATATTGTGGATGACAGCAGAGACGATATGCATGGCATCAAGTACGGTATAGATGTGTCTAGTGATGAGAGAGAAAAGAAAGGTCAAAGGATTTGCATTCGGTGAAGGGGAGCGAGGCGCGGGTACTGAACAAGAATTCGTCCTTCGAAAGGCTTGTGCACTTTCCTCCAATATTCGGTGAATGCTCGTAGCTTGATGCTCAACTATACACCCTTGTACCGCATGACACCGAGACAGACAGATAGGTCTGACATCTAAATTAGAACAGAATAAAATGGCGATTTTTAGACTACGCATTAGCAATACATGGAATAGCTGGATACCATATCATGCACGAAAGAACAAGACAGTGAGATGAGGCGGGGATCCATATTTTTTTCCTACAGTACTTCTATTTTATCATAGATTGTGTTGAGGCTAAGTTGTCTCAGTGGAGTATATCGTGTACAGGTGCAGCAAAACAAAACACACGCTTTTTGATCCATGTGCAGTGATAACATTGCGCCACTCATCCTGAGTATGTTGGGTTGAGTTGTCCACGAGACGGGTCCCTCAGTATCGCGCAGGTACCTAATACGGGCGAATCTTATTTATGATCCATCACTTTTCCACCATGACGGTCAAACCCCCGTCCGTTTGCAGTCGGAACTGCGATCAGCCATTGCCTTGACCTCCTTGCTTCTAGAAACCACATATTTTCTACCAGTTCTCCAGTTCCTCAACTGACACCGTAGTTTGAAAAGAAGTGCCAGCGGGACCCACTAGGACGCGCACCAGGCCTTGTTATGTACCTGGAGTACGTGCCATCACGGGGCATAGGAGCTGAAATCAAATCGCGCTGCGACTTCGTACTGCTAACCTTCTGGCATGCAGCGTATTTTTGAGGCCCGAGAGTTGTTGTTGATGGTCAAACCGCCCGATCAACCGGGCGTTTTCTGTGAAACGCCTGATGCCCAATCACGCAGAGCGCCTTTCTCGGAAGTGCACGACACTGTTGCCGCGCTCTCACTGCTTACCGGTACTACGGTCAGTTTCCGGTTGGCCAGTTCACGTTACAAGAATTGCTGTGAGACCATTACCAGTAGGTCTAGCCTTGAACCGTCACAGAGCGAAAACTGCACTGGTTTGGGTTGATATGCCGTGGTATTTCGACCAACACTCGAGCCCTAAATATAAAAACAACTCGCGGCACGGTAATTGCCAGCCACGCCTCGTAGGAGACAACGACGAGAAAGGTGGCCACTTAACTTAGCTGGTCATTTTTATTTGAAGGGTCGTTAACGACAGGTCACATTGTCTGCTATCGAAAATCTCCTTTCTGTCTGGTTTAGGATAAATGTGACGAGCCAGCGCTCACTTTCGTAATACGGCCGTTCGAACATAGCATGCTGCAGTAAGGTGTTGTTCGGTCCAATCCAGTCATTGTCGATCTACCTGGGCATCTGGCTTGTTTCGCACGGGTGACATGTACCCTCTCATCCAACGTGGTCTTGCTATGATAGTCATGCTATGATAGTCATGCCGTGCGCGCCTTGAGCGGCCTGGTAATTTCATTCGATTCGCGCTGCAGAATCAGGAAGATTCTTGGATGCTTGACTTCCCCTTCTGATCCAGTGGAAGCATATGATTGCGATTGTAGAAGTTTTTGTCGTCTGATACGGTCTAAATACATCAAACAGATAAGAAGAAGATACTCAAAGAACTACTGTGTGTACATCCCATTGTGTCCTCTTTCGTAAACCGCCGCATAGAAGTATGCGCGGCTGTCTGAAATTTCTGCGCAAGCCGGCTCCAATGGTCAAGGGTAGCGGCATGATAGCTCCAGAAGTCCTGTCTTGCAGCAATATGCGCGAGACGCAGTTCATGTAAGAGCGTCATATTCCAAAGCAGTTAAGCTAGAACGGGAGTATCCGCTCCCGTACTCATCACCAACAGGAACGCGCACTGACCTCAACCCCTGGAGTATTCTATATTTACCAGTATGTCAAATAGAAGGCGACTGCTTCATACCGCTGCTTGGCGACGTCCTGGTGAAGCCAGACAGGGTCATTGCCCCGTCTCAGATCTGCCCCCGCTACATATGTCCACATTCTACATGTGCCTAAAAATGTCTTTTAATATCGTTAGCTACATAGGATAACGACAAATCCTAAAAGCTCCCGAATATCGAATATCGAAGAAGATAGCTATGAAACACACGCGTTGATTTGGTATCAGCATAAACTGGTGATAGATAGGCGAGGGGTCGAAGAGATGGTGATCTGCATTGCGGGATAGCTATACTAAGCCGAGGTGCTTGCAGCAGACTCACCCGACAGAGAGGCGAAAAGCTTGCTAGAAACCGGTATATATCTGGAGTCTTTTATCAGAATTTCGAATCTGATGTGGCTAAGTGGCCGCTAAGGACAATACTTATCACAGCTGACTCCAGTGGTTTGGTTAATGAAAAGGAGCCAATACGGATAATGATGCCACTTATATACCGAGGATCATCACTATGCTACTTGAGATGATGGGAATCATGAGAGATGTATCTTCTTCCACCTCAGAAGGCTCTATTCCATATTGCACACTCCATATTCATACTGTGTGTTTTCTTTTCACATGTGAATAAGCCAAGTAGGTTGGCCAAGAGATAGTCAATGCTCAGCGGCTCGTCGAGAGGCGGCAAAGCAGCTGTACCACCTTAAATCATGGTTTCATGATCGGCAGGGATCGAACTTCGGAGCAGAATACCTGGGATGCCTCTCTGTAGCAGTACCGGAACCGTCATGACACGAAAACAATAAATCAAATTGCAAATACAACTTAGACACGCGCATCATATCCGATGTCTGACAAGGGACTGATGGTGTCCGGGCCCGACGTGGTCGAGGCGCTGGAACGGATCTACCCGAACCACGTAAACGACATCAAGGTCGGCCGCTCGCGCTACGTCA
>JAOYMO020048680.1:0-11773 GCA_025802455.2 Iodosphaeria phyllophila
GGTTCGTGCAGCAGCTGTTAGACGTGGCCGTAGCGGGGCCAGACAAGAGCTTGCATGCCATATTCATCCTTCACGGCATCATGTCTGCTGGATCTGAGGAGGATTTTGATCTCAGCTGGCGAGTGAACCTCCAGTCGGTCCACAATCTCCTCTTAGCGCTCCGCGACCGCTTCAAAGGCGCCGTCCGCGTGGTCTATTCCAGCTCTCAGGCCGTGTACGGCCAGCCTCTCCCTCCCGTCGTCACGGATGCTGTGATGCCAACACCGGAAGGCACCTACGGTGCGCACAAGCTGGCTACGGAGATCATCTTGAACGATATGCATCGCAAGGGGTTTCTGGACGTGTTCGTCGTTCGCTTCCCCACATTAGTCGTTCGTCCGGGGAGGCCGAGCAATGCCGCCAGTTCGTTTTTGTCAGGCATGATTCGTGAGCCATTGAAGGGGATCGAGTGCGTGATTCCGCTGCAGGATCGCGCCTTCCGGTCCTGCATCTGCTCGCCCTCGGGCGTGGTAGAGAACTTGGTCAGAGTCCTTGGGCTGCGAAGTGATGCGCTGCCGAAACATGTGCGGCATGTGAATTTCCCTGGTATATCGGTGTCCGTTCAAGAACTTCTGGATGCCTTGGTCAAGTTTGGCGGGCCTGAGAGACTGAAGCATATCCGTGAAGAAAGAATTGAGCCGCTGGAGAGGATACTGAGGAGTTGGCCTCAAGATTTCGATCCAAGCACGGCGGACCGGTTAGGGCTGGTGAGGGATCAGAATGCGGAGGATCTCGTGCGAGAGTACGTCGACTCATTGGAGAAATAGATGATGAATTATAAATCAAAGATGACCATTCTCATGATTTGGAACAGTAGGTTTCCTGGACATGAACATGGCGAGTGATTGTTTCTGTTTTGATCCTATCCCACTATAGCCACACGTAGTTAGGATTCTCCATTGGCCAAGTCCGGTTTTCTTTCGCCGCTCCCTATGGCCCATGAGTTCTACCTCATACTAACGATTACCACCACCCGTCCACCGTTTCATGGTTTTCTTTTGCCCCCTGTCGCGTCACGACATCCTCTTTTTTTCTTTCTAGCTCCACACTCTCCTTTCGCACCGACCTCCGCACGTCCTTCCTGCGTTACCGCAGCTTCCCCCAATCGTCGACCCGCGCGCTTCGTGGATCGCCTTCTGAACTTTCAGTGCTTTACAAGTTAACTAACGTTTCAGTTCCTACTTTCTGGTTCTCATTTTTAACCTCTCAGAGGAGGGGGGTGGGGGGTCACTTTAGTCTTAATTTTGTAGCAGCAGTGGTCAGCATGTGACAAAGCTAGTTCCACATTTTTTTTCTATGTACTGTAGATAGTATGCGACATGTTGGGATGCGCTTCGGGATACTTGAATTTTTGAACTCTGAATCTGGTGACCCGCAGTCAATCTTCAGTCTAAGCGATACTGTACTTGAAAAGTGACAGGGAAAAATACTCCTTGTGTTCAGGGTTGGTGGTTGTCGCAGGGCTATTGAAATTCACGATAAACGATACCACCAACGGTAACCTCTTGGAGGGCTAATCCAAGCCGATTCTGACCCTCACACAAGAATCACCATAATCCCGATATTCCACTGCTGCCGTGCCAGTATGTCATGCCCCCTTTATCACGCTATCGGTACCTAATCTTCTTCTTCACATTGATGAAAATTTTCAAGAAGAAAATCAAATTTGACCACGACAATTAGATCGGATGCTAAGCTGTAGTTACATGAAAATGGTTTGGACAGAGCCTGGCGGCGGTTCAGTGCCGCGCACAGCTTGTCAGGACTGTAAGTTGATAGCGACATCATGATGAAGGGTTATTTGGGAATTTCAAGGTAATTGGTCGATCGAATTGAACGGAAATCCTCGGTTCAATCCTTTGTGCCACACGCTCATCCCTAAATTCTACGGAAGAACGTGACGGTGAAGGAATGATACCGGCAGATTTCCAAGACAGCAACCTTCAAGACATGTAAGATACCGGTATGGTGAGATCGAAATCAGCGCTAAGCAGGGATAACTGTCGAAGGAACCAATAGCAGATGAGAGCTCCTGCTGCGTAACGGTGATGGAAACCGCCTGTCTTTCAATTCTACCGATAAGCAAGACGTGTTAAGATTCTTATCCCGAATAAAACAGGCTACTGTGGTACGAGGATCTCCTTGAACAGGACTGGGGGCTCTCAACTTGTGTTATCGCCCCCGGCAATCGGTTTGTGCAATGTGGGGGTCGCATCGGAAGAAGTTGATAAATAGATAAGTGGCTACCCGCGCTACGCCCCACTTTATTCGGGTTCGTCGTTCGCCGTGCATCTCTAAAGAGGTGCTCACCACTCAGACCACCACACCAAGCTAGACAACCACTTTGCCAATTCTTCACCCATCTTCCGGATAACTCATAGCAATCTTAGTGAAGTCAAACATGAAATAGCAGGTGTTGGTCTTTGCTCACCTGTCTATAGATTGGTATCAAATCCATGTGTATTCTATGTGGTTGTGCTCTCTTAATTGGACCACTGGTAATTGAGCGCCGACCTTTAAAAAGGTTTGTCCCAGGCATCAGCAGGAGGCCACCTGCAAGCTCTCAAATCCTGGACAGACCCTTTTGCCATTAGATAGTTATTCAAAACCGCAATACCATAAATGAGTCTCAAGCTACATGGCCACCTCGTATTTCACCCTCAATTTAATTATCAGCACTATGTGCAACATATTGTATCATACCAATGGAGAGATGATTGAAAACAAATTAAGACCATTCAGTTTTAGTTTGCGTCCATGGAGGCTTTGGGTGGCTTAATGGGAGTGTATCTACATTTTTGGGTTTGCAAAATTTTGACCTTGAAAGTAAGACTGGTAACTCCAGTTCCGCTATCGCTATTAAATGGCTAATTTTTTTGATCAGACTAATCTTCAGTTACTTCTCCATGTTTTAAGACTTCAAGAAGCCCAGAACTGGGGGTTTTAGGTGCGGAAGGGCATTGTGAACTTGAAGGATTGGCAAAGTGGTGGTCTGGCTGGTGTGGTGATCTGGATCTGGGTGGGGAGCACCTCTTTAGAGGTGCACGGCGAACAACGAAACCGAATAAGTGGAGCGTAGCACGGGTATCAATAGCAACTCAATTTCATTCCATGCTAAGAAGTATTGTACCTCATATCGGAATGCGGGGTGAGGTGACACCAAACACATGGCAGGCACGCCGCCTTTCCTCGGTCGAGTACATTTCTTGCAGTTACCTACCCACAAGAATAGGCATCGATCCGGAAGATCTCATCATCGCAATCGCCCAGAATATAGTATCTGCCCCGTGCTTACGATTCCAGGCCCGGCTGAGATAAGGTATCGCCAACCCAAGGTTTCCGCATCGGGAATACTGGTATGATAAGGATGGTGGGGGTGGGGATAGACTCGACGTGGTGACACAACACTTTCACATGTGTTATCCCACGCTATTCTAAGAGAAGACAATTAGGAGAGATTGTGCAGCCGTTGGAGGCTTGGAAACATGAACGAAATTATTTAATTCTTGATCGGTTTGGTGGGCTGCGCGGCTGTATTTTGTAAGCCGTACAATGCACGCGTACTGTTAGTATCTAGTCGTCAATGTTTTCTATCCAAGAGGTTATCACCCACTTCAGCCCCTACCTGCCAGCCTGCGGGTGAATTTCCTCGATCATTCTCCTTGCGAACTAAAGGTAAGTACATTTTGAGTAATAACGTGCTCGTCGCTGAAATTTGAATGCTGCTGGGCTCTTTTGCCTATCATATCATTCTGTATCTTGCACAACATGGTCAATATGACGATACATCATTTCTGACAACCGATGCACACCGATTTCCCTCCTGCACTTGAATATTCAAGACTGCAGTGCGGTCTTCTTGTCTAGAGGTAGGTCAGTGTTGTATTCATTCCTCTTTTCGAGAGCCTGCGCTTTTCTTCGTCATATCATTACCATGAGAGATATGGTAATACATCTTTCTGTTTCAAGTGACTAACACCTTTTGCATCGCGCAGCACTATTCTCAAGTCTTGACTTGTTCCACCCCCTCCACGCTGTCTCGTGTGGCTGCGCCATGCTGCATGACATCTGCGAGTGTGGGAGTTGACATAGACAACGAACCCATCGGGAAATATGAGCCACAGTAGTGCTTGCGGGGACGGCTGTCCTCTTCACGTACCCAATCATGATTCATCGCCCGCCGGTAATTCACAGAATCAGTGCACCACCAGAAAGACAAGCGATTGCGAGCTTGCAGCCCACAAGAACGAGCGCGATGTTAAAACCGATCTGGATCTCACTGATTTCCATCACCACACCTTCGAGTTGAACACCTTACCCCGCGACCATCTCGAGCTGAACAAACAGTATGGCCCAACTGAGAAGTCGGAAGATGCAGAAAGCGGCCAGGTCGGGGAGGTCGGCGAGTTCCAGAAGGGCTCGAAGAGTCAGCCCAAGCGGCCTATCTCGGATTTCTATGGAAAGTATAGAGTCGGCTTTCATCTCACTATCTGGATGCTCTGGACAGCGTGAGTTTTTTTTCTGTTTTCCCTAGTTTTACTCCTCGGTCATGTGCCTGAGAAGTGTGTGTATAGTCGTTTGTTGACCCTGACACTTGAATAGCTGGTGGATCTATGGGGTGGTAAAACATCGCCATGATCTGGGTTGGCTCATCCCTTTTCTTCTTTACTTGGCCATTACTATTCGCATTGTGACCCTCTGGATCCCTACCTCTCTTCTGATGCGACCAGTTCGATTAATCTGGCGGAGCTCGGTTGGGGTCGCATATGAAAAGACACCAGCGAAATTTCGAAAACCTATTGCTGCAGCTCTCACTTTGGCCATTTTCCTGATCGGTTCATTCGTCCCCGCAGACACGGGTTACAACACCAGAGCCAGCCGAGCCATCTCACTGTTCGGGTTGGCTTTTATGTTAGTTGCCATGTGGTTGACCTCGCACAACCGGTCCCGCATCCCCTGGCATACCGTTATTGGGGGCTTGTTGGCTCAGTTCATCATTGCTGTCTTCGTTCTCAAAACCAATGTCGGCTACGATATCTTCAAGTTCATCTCCGATCTTGCACGATCTCTGCTCGGCTTCGCATCGCAAGGTACAGCCTTCCTGACGGACGACTATGTGGCAGGGCTCAAGTCACCCGCCACTTCTGCGACGACGTGGTTTCTGGTCACCGTGATACCCGCCATTGTATTCTTTGTGTCCCTCGTTAGTCTATGGTACCACCTAGGCATTCTGCAGTGGCTCGTGACCAAGTTCGCCACATTTTTCTTCTGGGCACTCCACGTTTCGGGAGCGGAAGCCGTGGTCGCTTCGGCTACGCCATTCATTGGACAGGGCGAATCGGCAATGCTGATCCGGCCTTTCATCCCTCACCTCACACGTGCCGAGTTGCACCATGTAATGACCTGCGGATTCGCCACCATTGCCGGGTCTGTACTTGTCGTGTACATTGGAATGGGCTTGGATTCTCAAGCCCTTGTATCTTCTTGCGTCATGTCCATCCCAGCTTCCATTGCGTTATCCAAGATGCGCTATCCTGAGGAGGAGCCGGAGACGTTGACGTCAGGCAATGTTGTGGTCCCTGAAGAAGCTGAGGAGAACAGATCGGCCAACGCACTTCACGCCTTCGCGAACGGCGCCTGGCTGGGTCTGAAGATCGCGGGCATGATCTGTGCCAACCTTTTGTGTATCATTGCCTTTGTTGGTTTGGCTAATGGCCTGCTAACTTGGTGGGGACGCTACTGGGGTATCGAGAAACTGACTTTGGAGCTGATTCTCGGCTATGTCATGTATCCCGTGGCCTGGCTCCTTGGTGTCCCGAAGCAAGACCTCCGCGCCGTTGGCGAAGTTATCGGCCTCAAGGTGATCACGAATGAGTTCTATGCCTTTAACAGCATAGCCAAGAATACCGAGATGACCGACCGCGGTAAGCTGATTGCCACATATGCGTGCTGTGTAAGTAACTTCCACTTCTCCTATCCTCTCACGTTTTGTCTCTACTCATCTTGCACCGGAAGTCTCAACCTTCCCTTTTCTGACTAATGTTACTATGACAGGGATTCGGGAATCTCGGCTCGCTTGGCAATCAGATTGGCGTGCTGTCACAGATCTCGCCAGGTCGGTCCGGCGATATCTCCCGTGTAGCGGTTTCGGCACTTATCACGGGTGTCATCGCGACTTTGTCTTCTGCCAGCATTGCCGGCATGTTATATACCGAGAGGATCGACTCCTAAGGATATAGCGGCCGTCCTTGGGTGAGGGTGAGCCGGCAAACGGCGCGCACATTACTGGTTCGTGCTACATTATGGGGCGAACCCGATACATAATTACAGACGTGTAACTAGAGCCGGCATTGTTCTGTATCACTGTGTCTATATTCCTCCTGTTTGATGAACCGAATCCTCGCCATCCTCACGGTGTAGGTTTGGGACGCACTTCTAACCGGGTTCTGTACATAGTTCGACATGTATCAGAAAGCACAGTAGCCTCTTTAAAGAGTCTACACGATTGAGGGGCTAGGGGAAAAGTCATGGATGATGAAAAGAGCAAGGGTTACTTTGGAATGATTTGTCAAGGACACGGAACCGCGATTTTCCGTGGAGTGTCCATACGGAAAACCAACATAGCTGTACTTTCAAAAATTATGATGGGGAACCACGCGTGAATAAATAAGATTTCTAAAATGGACAGAGCCGACACAAACTAGGCTGCGATGAGGGAACATGAATTGTTGCCTAGGCGGTCTCATAGTAGCGAGACGCTTTAAAAAATAAACAAAAGGCTGTCGCTCGATTCAGACGATACGATGCGTGATCGGTGCGGTGGGTAGCTACGAGACACAGTTGATAGGGCTTCATAGTGAAGTTGTTCGATACATTGCGGGTTTATACTTTCTTGCCTTTAGTTACATCAGCCACTCAGTAGCAACGCTCCTAAACTATCCACGCTCCTACACAGTCTTCGCTCCTTCGTATGTGTATATTAGATCTTCCTGATTTTTTGACGCTATTTTCTCGATCCATTCGTCCAAGAGAGCGGCATTTCGTATTACAGGGACTGTTCGGAGTCGGATCGGACCCCTCTTGGATGAAAAACTCGGTTACGGGTATCATCACTACACCATACGCCGAATCGAGTGGCACAAAATGACTGCAGGTTTAATATCCCTATGTGGTGGTCCAGGCCCCTTGGGCTTTTCGACTGCACGGCAAAGGGAGCGCTGGCGATCCTGCTATGCATAGGTGGGTGATACATGAGATGAGTCGCGGATGTATATTGGGATGTAGCGTGGTGGCATGCGCACAAGTTCAGGGGACATCGATAATGATAAAATGAACCTTTGTTCAATTTTAGATACATACGACCATCTCTTCAATGACCATCTTCAAGATTCTAGAGTCTAAGCCTATTTTCATATCTTGCCGCATGGATCAGACCAATGAAAACCCGGGCTTTTCGTTACGTACTGTACATTAATCATATCTTAAGGAGATGAGTTGGGTGGCATATGGATCCATCTTTCGGGTGATCCTGCATTCTTTCCGAAAAGGTGCGGTAACATTTTCTACCAATGGCAACGCCGAATATTGTCCCTGAAGTCTCGAGTCCTGTATAGTCATCAATATCGTCGTGGTGGCGGCGACAACAAGGACTAACCGGCTCCGGAGGCCGTTTTGGATTTCGTCTTGGTCAACCTCACTATAAGGTTTAGAAAACTGCCGTCTCGTGTCAAGTACTCTGAGGCTATCAAAGAGCGCTGTCTTTAACAGAGAACTACACATCCAGGGTCCCCAAAGTTACATTTAACACTAGGAATTAACTGTTCAATCCCTACACTCTTTTCAAGTTGTTCACATTTGCATTGGTCGGAAGCGTGCTGCTATGTATTGAGTGCTTTATTGCTAGAGCCTGGTAGCCTGATTTTCTCCTATACCGTGTCTGTCCATTGTCCTTGGGAACACTGTCATGCGTTCCATTACCGGTACTCCCATAGCTGCCTTTGTAGCCATCACTGTGGCGCTGTGGCACAATATTGAAGGCTGGGCTTGGGCAATAGGCTCGTCATTGTAACCAGGAGCTAGAAGAAGAACGAAAGCTTCTACCATACTGGCACCGGACAAATGCGCCGCTCACGGTCCCAATACCACAGTGATCACCTCCCTCCCCGGAAAGTCTGAACAATTCGGTACGGAGAGCACCTTTAAAAATTGGTCGCATGGGAGGTGAAGTCAGTTTTCCCCTTCGGATCTCGCCGGAAAACAGGAAAGAAAACAGCAAATGTCAGGGATAGAGTCAATTCTTGTCTTCACCGTCAATCCACCTTCCCCCAGGCGGCCAAGCGTATGAGCTCGCTAAGATCCCATCCTTCCTTCGATTTGTTTTCCTCGTGCCAAAGATGCTTTCCGTGTCTGCCCACAGACTTTCTAGAACAGGAAGGTATTTGTCCGCTTCTGACTACCGTATGGATCGCCTCTACGTTCGGGCAATTATGAGGTCAATTGGATGTAGCGTATCGGTGCAACGTGACAGACACTGGTAGGAGCTTCCCGATGATATCTGCACCGCTCCCCATGTGCCTCTGATACGATAACAATCCGGGTGCTCAAGGCTAATTGCGTCAATCCAGCCTTCCAAGTGAATGGTGTATTTGCATCCCCCAGCAATGAGACCACATCTTTCAACGCGGACTACGACACATACATCAGTTTCGATTGCAATTGGCTCACTCGCCAGTGACCGTGTCTAGCTTCAGCAATGGAGGATACTCAATTCATACGCAGGAATTCGGTAAGATCCTAGTAGTGACAGTGGGACGGGCTAAAACGACTTCTACGGCAAAATTCGATCCCACAGGATCAGACGACGGTAACTCTAGCCTGACTGCTCAAGGTAAGTCTACCTCCTGACGAAACAAGTAGGAAACTTCTCGATCATTGTTTTGGGTCTCTTCGGCATCTCCCGTGGTCGCATGGTGGATGTTTGAGGTTGAGAGCATGATCGAACCGATGCCGGTAGGCTCTGGTATCTGCTGGAGGACTCATCTAAAACTGTCATAATTTTTTCTCCGCTCTTCTTACGCATTAAATTCGATACTTGACGGCATTTTTGGCTAGCGTTCCTGAGTTTTTCAGGTGCGTCTTCAACAATCGTATTGGTAAAGAATCATTTGTGGCAACACTTTTGATCTGTTTGCAATGGAATGATGTGCGAGCGGCTTAACTTACCGTAATTTGAACTGAGCCGAAACTTGGCTGCAACGAAATATTCTATGGCGCAATTAGCTAGCACATCAAATTATTACTGTAATCCACTTCTCACGTATAATCTGGAGGTTGGCAGTTCGAGCCTACTTAGGAGAGAAATCGTTCTCTTTTGGCTCTCTTTTTTCTTTAAGGCTTGAGGTAATCACTCTCTAGTGTAGCAGCAACTATCTGAGGCCGGACTCCAAGTATCCACAATGGCCCGACAAAAGAAAGGAGCCAACAATGCTTTCTCGCTAAAATGCCCGATTTCAAGGCTAAAAAGTTGTAAGGCGACCACAGCCATTGCACCAATCTATGTATACAGGCTTATTCCAAATTAGCCGAAATTGAACATATTTGAGATTTGTCCAATTCAAATGAATACAGTGGAGTCGAACCTAAAAAAAAGGCGAGGATGAAGTTGACCCACCGCAAGCTGAAAATTCTGGTGGGGGAAACCGGCATGCGCGTGGTTTTTCTTAGTTTGGCCTTGCTGCTCTATTCATTCGAACTGAACAAATTTCAAGTATGTTGAATTTCGGCTAATTTGGAATAAGCCTGTATGCATTGGTTGGTGCAATGGTTGTGGTCGCCTTACAATTTTTTAGCCTTGAAATCGGGCTTTTTGGTGAGAAAACACCATTTGCTCTTTTTTTTTGTCCAGGGCACTTGTAAAGAAGCGTTTGAATGGTGACCTGGACACCCTTGCAGTCACGCTGAGACCAAGGCAGCAGGTTCCAACATACCGGTACGATATAAGGAACGGTAGACCGTTGGAAAAAAGTTCCGAGCAAAGTGGGTTTTCGCATCCACATGCCAGATTTCCATGGCGAATTGGCAACACTGGCGGAGCCAGCATTTGGCACGTTAAATTCATGGTGCTCATGATCGAAAAGCGAGCTGGGCTAAGATGCTGACGTAGCCGCTGCCAAGGTTAACGCCGTAACGCGGCGCCGCTATCCGGAGCGTCAGAAGACTGCAGGACCTTCTCAGATGGAAACGAGAACCAAGATGATGGACGTCACGGAGCCTCAATCCAGTAAAACGAGTGTTAACGTTACCGCTATCATAGCCAGGGGACGTAGCTGGCTTGTGCTCAGCCCTGACTCATCAGGAGACCATCGTCTTCAAGGAACACATAGCTGCCGGTTTTGAATTCTGAACATTTCAAATCGCTTAAAAGTGGGTTCGATCGTTTGTTCGTGAGATGACAACACGCCACACACTGGAGATGCAAAGTCAGACCTACCTCAAACCTTACGGTGGAAAAAAAAATCTGAAAAATTTGTTCAATGCGCCTGACCCTTTGAAACGCGATCACTGCTATCTCGGTCAATTATGGCTCGGCCACAGGGCAAGATGTGATCACACTCTCGGGCTTGGTTTCGAAATTGTAGAGAGCTCCATTATAACTGATGATGGATGACGATGTGGTTATCTCATGCTGGGGGGTCGGTATCCTACCGAGCTGAATAGTTATATGGGAGCCTCTCGCAGTTTTAAGTCAATCTCCACGCTCACTTCCACAGTCGAATTACCTCTCTTCTACATCAAGATTTACCCAGACATTTCAATCTGCATCATGAAGATCGCTCTTGTCTTTCTTGCCACTACTGGCATTTCGGTAGGTTCAATGTTGCTATATCTTAAGATTGTGGCTCTTCTGTAGGCAGCGTCAGCATGAATGAATAGGAATACTAATTATTAATAGGCATTGCCAACCTCAAAGATCGCTGGCCTCTCAGAAAGCCCGACCATTGCCGGATCAGGTGCAGTACGTAGATACTTCACCCAAATACACACCCTCAGTTAATATGGGCTCCTCAACTAATGGCGAAACAGCCAACTGTGCAGCAGCACGATATCGCCACTGATATCGCACATGGCAGCCTGAAGGGGCGCCTCCTACCGCGGTCTGGCCCCAATAAGCCACCTTCGGGCTCAGGAACCCACAGCAACCTCCCCATTCGTTCCGGAGGACAAACAATGAATAGGCATACGGAAAGTACCGGTAGTAGAACTGGGACGGTGACGAATGGAGCCGGCACCAACGGGGCTGGTGCGAGTGGAGCCGGCGCGGATGGGGGGAGAAATGGAGGACAGTCTGGTTCAGGTTCCCAGATAACACCTGAAATGAGAGCCTTGGCGCGTTTTTTCAAGTAAACTGCTTGAGCGGACCTGGAACCACATGATAGCCTCGACAGTGAGAAAAAGAAGCACTCAAAGACAAGCTGTATCTAGACTTTTACGCATGGAAATACCGGTAACATACCATCTTAGATTAGGAACCGGGTGACGCAATAGAAGACCTGAATCGTTGCTTTCTCTCTCTCTCTCTCTTTCTTCAAAAAGAAAACGTCTGAAGCGTAATGACCGCGTAGGTTCGAACGCGCGACCTTTGCCAAGAGTTCACCAAGTACCTCAGGAGAACCATTTTGCCGCACACCCAGGCAGCAATGCCCGGAAGCTCAAGTCCGTAACGCAGCCATCGCAT
>JAOYMO020048771.1:0-11773 GCA_025802455.2 Iodosphaeria phyllophila
GGGGGGGGGGTGGTTGCTTTGTTTTGATGTGGGTTGTTGCTTGATGCTGGAGTTATGACCGGGAGAGATCGGGATGCCGAGGGCTGGCGGCTGGGATTTCGAGCGTGTTAGATGAATGCGACTGACTGCCTTCGGAGACGGAGAACAGATGCATGGTATTGTATGCCGTGGGTTAGTCAAATCCTTGCGTTCCGCTGTACATATTGGGAGGGTAGTTGGGTGAATTCGTGCTGGTGGGTTTTTGTACATGGTGTACCATGGCGGATACAACCGCCTATCTAGAAAGTGTTGGAGTGGGTTCAAGACTGAGAATGGGGGTTTCTTCCTCACTTTCCTGTGGTTCATAAAGCCAGGACACTGTCTTTGCGCGCCATTTGTAACATCAAACCAAAAGTCAACCACCTGTGTAGGCTTCATCATTCCGGGATTCAATAACCCGTCTTTAAACTCAATGCTACCCAGAAAAATAGGAAGTTATACAACAAAACAAAAACTCTTACTGTACAGCTATGATATACCCGACCTCTAAACCACCCCTCCTCCTCCCCTCCTCCCCTCCTCCCCTTGCTCAGACCAGGCCAGCAGCGCACACACTACCGTTTCAACTGCAGCCTCGCATTCCACGCGACCACGCACCGGACCAGATCCCAATCCCCGCCCAGCCCGACCCAGTCCGTCACCACGATCCCCGTCCCGGCATCGCCCACATCCAGTCCGCCGGGCCCCTTGCCGTGCTCGCCGTGCCGCAGACACAGATACTCGATGGTGGCCGGGTTGACCTTGAACGCGATCTTCTCCGGCCAGCAGGTCGTCCGGAAGAAATTGCTCGCCGTTAGGAAGTTGACGAAGAAGGGGTTGTGTCCCTTGTTGTTGTTGTTGTTGTTGTTGTTGTTATCGTTATTGTGGTTGTGGTGAGCATGCGCGGATACGCCCGGCGCGCAGACGGGTTCGGAAGCGCGCTCGAGATGGCTTCGCACGAAATCGATCTTCTTCTCGATGTTGCTGCTGAGCTCGATCTCGTAGAAATCCTGGACGCGGGCTAGACCGGGTCCGCCGGTGGTCTCGTCGGCGCAGTTGTCGGGCCAGGCGCTCATGTCGAGGCCGAAGCCGCGGCCGTCGTGCTCGCGGTCGAGGGCGGGGTCGTTGGCGTAGCGGCGCAGGAGCACGATCTTGCCGCGGGCCTCGCCGAGCCGCGGCACGCGCGGGTCTGTATACCATTTGGCAGGGTCGGCGCAGTAGCGCGAGCGTAGGTAGCGGGACATTTGGTGGTCGGTTCCTTTGCCGGTGCCTTCGCGTTTGATGCTCATGAGGAGGGTTTCGGTGGGGTTGGCGGCGAGGAAGGCGTAGACGCGGTCTAAGAGGTGTTTCTGGAAGGACTTGGTTCCGGTGAGGGAGATGGGGAAGACGCTGTGGACGAGGGTCAGCTCGTCGTTCTTCGGGCTGGCACTGACGCGGATGTCGAAGAAGCGCACGCCGTTTCTGAGCTGCTCGCGGAGTCCGACGGCTTGGCAGCGTACCGAGGGGAGCGCTTTGAAGTACGTTGGGCTGTTGTGTGTGCCGGGGATACTGAGGGCTGTCAGGGGGAACGCATCGGGGAGCTTGCTCATCCATTGGTGTAATTTGGCGGAGCTGAGGATGCAAAGGCAGCTGCCGCTGTGCATGTATACGGCTGTATATTGTTCGCGCGGCTCTGGTTTGCTAGGGATGGTGGAGTTGGCGGCATCGATCGCGGGCTCCGCATCTGCGCTACCGTTGACTGTAGTTTCACGGCCATTGCCATTACTGCTGTCATTTTCATCATCACTGCCCTCGCCACTCTCGACCCCATCTTCGCTGCCAGGAGGTGGCAGCATCTTCATGACGACACTGCGCGTCGACGCGGTAGGAATCTGGATTTGATAGCGCCGACCATTGCTGCTCTCAAGCGTTAAGTATACCTTCTCACGTCCCTCAACGTCCACAGTCCGGACACCCGTCGTCCGCGTCTCGAACGGCGCGATCGGAATCGCAACATCCTGTCGATCCCGGCTCTCTCCATGCGCCGCCGGCGAGGAAGCCTGGAAAATCCCCATGATCTTGCGCGTGAACCCCGGGCGAGGCGGGCCCTCGACCCGCTCAACGAGCTTGAGCTCGAGCGGCGTCGCGGTCAGGTTGCGGATCGTGAGGTCGGCCATTATCGGTTGGTATTCCCCGCGGTCGGGGGCTGGGCGACGGAATAGCTGTCTAAGTGCTGTGTTCCATCGCTGGAAGGAGGTGGAGATCGCGAATTGGTCGAGGAGCCTCTGGAGCTTAGGGTTCATCTCTTTTATTTTTTATTTTTTTATCGGGCGTATGCGTAGGTTCGAAGTCCTGGCCAATCACTCATCCTCATGATGCCAAGACCTTGCAATATTTGGCTCCTTTTGATGCTCTAGGGTGTTGATGCTGTTGATGCTGTTGATGCTGTTGATGCTGTTGAGAAAATCTAAAATCGCCAAAGACGCGTCTGGCGTGACGCGTCCTGGCATAGGTCCGAAACCATGTCGGCTGAAAGATTAACCGCGCTGCTACTCTGATAACGATGCCTCAATGACGCCACGGAACAAGCTCAACCACAAGATGGATGGGAACCATGGCAGGGCCAGGGGGCTGCGCTGAGGTAAGCGAACGTTGAAGGTCCGTCAGCATTGGACCCTTTGAAAACTCTAAACTTGTTGCGCTGGTATTCCCTTAGTTCGGGAACGGGGTCATTCTCATAGTGGAGTAATGTGATGTATCAAAAGGAGGTGTACTGCAGACAGAGCAGCAGTAGTTCTTGGTGCAGCGCATGCGTATCGACCAGCTTCATAACAATACTAAGGTTAGAGTACTATTGATGATGTCTGAACTACACATAGAATGACATTACCATAGCCTCCTAACAGAATTGTGTTGCAACTAGCAGGAAACACGAGAGTCTTGGGCAAATCTCCCCGAAACATGTAAATCATAGTACTGAGAGAAACAACCATCATCCTATGTGAAGAAGCGCAGTGATCAAAACGGTCTCTTCTCAGGGTCCTCACCGGCACGGGAAGGTCCGCCCCTGAGGAGACCAGGATGATTCCCAGCAGCACATTGCTTGCTGCACATGCAGCAGGATGGAAGGGTAGAAGAATGCAGAGGGGGGGAAAGAATGATGTGATCGTCTTTCGATATCACCAAAGTCATTTTGGATCTCTCACCGACATGTGAAATGCTGGTGGTGATTGATGTTGATGACAGACAGGGAAGCCCACCGCGAAGATGTCGGACCCTGTCAGCGACCTGGGCCCCCCTTGTCTTTGGTTCCTCTGTCTCTCCATCGAGCTTCTCAACATCTGGAAACAATGCCCATCTCGTGCGTCTTGTCCACTTGAGCAATTGCTGCCTACCGTCATCCTGGTACAGCAGCGGCATTCACGAAGTTTTCGCTTGCGATACTGATATCTGCATGCATGCTCTTTCTCCTCCTTGCTGCATATCCGGTGCTAGGTAGTCACTGGTGCGCCGGAGAGTGGCCTCCTTTCTTTACGGTGTTCAATTCAACCAATCGCACGGATCGCCCCGAAGTTGGAACCAGCGAAAGCCTTCGTGCCACGCCATCCACCCATTCGTCGCGATCCATCAGTTTGTTGTCAACAGCCAGCTGCAGTTCGTTAGCTCTCTCTCGAATACACAACAGGCTCCATTTCCTGCTCTCTTTTCCCGTAGAGCACACAAGAGTACATGTTAGCGCACGCCTTTGTTTGTTACTGCATTTGTTTTTGTTTTGTTTCTCCTTTCGTCGGATCCTGATAACGAAAGCTTTGGGCGGCCTGGCAACTTAAATAAGAGATACTGTGGATAAGTAACTTATACTGTTGCTCTTTTCGGCTTCCTCAGCATTGCGACCGCCGTTTAGACAACAACCGCCAAACGCGTATACAAATAAGGCGGCGCATAAGTCCATCAGCTCAGATATCTTCTGCTCTCTGTCCATACCAACTGCGATTACCGAACCGAGCGCGTCAAATTTCCCCAATCGAGAGAGACTGCCGTCATCCAAAGAAAGAAGGCTCGCCTCGGGCGCGCGATCCGCAAAAATGGCCAACGAACAACAGTCGCTAGTCGAAATCTTACAAGGTACGCGCGTAAATACAGTCCTAACTTCGCCTAATTCCTGGCCAGCGCATCATACTTTCCCACGCCGTCGCTCTCACTTTCTTCCCCTCCCCCGCTCTCACATCAGCACACACCTCCAAACCGGCCATTTCCAAAGAAAAAAACCCCAAAAGACCTCACCACCGTTAACACAACAAAAAAAAATATATATATATATATACATATATAAAAAATAAGAAATGAAGACTGACATCCAACCCACCCATCACACCCTCACGCAGACATACTCCCCGAGCAAACCGCCCAACTCCTGCGCGATCACGTTCTCGACCCCAAAACCCCCGTGCAGATCATCTACCGCCAGCTATCGATCCGGCTCTCCCAAGCCTTCACCGCGCTGCGCCCTGTCTACGAACCGATGGCGAACCGCGCGATGGTATGGCTGAACAACTCGCCGGACCTGGTGCTGTTGGGCGCCGTGCTGACGGCCCTCTTCATCCTCATCCAGTGCCTCATGCTCGTCCACCGCATGATGCTGTTCTGGACCCGCCTGATGATGCGCATGGTCTTCTGGGCCTGCGCCGCTGGCGTCTTGGCCGTCATCTGGCAGCGCGGGCCCGAGACCACCATCCGCGACGCCGTCGTTTTCGTCTCCAAGGTCGTCGGCTACGCGGCTGTCGTCAAGGATATCTGGTTGAGCGAGTACGCGAAGTGGGACGCGCAGACCAAGAACGGAGGTGGTGGTGCGGGCGGCACGAGCAGAGCGTCGGCGGGGAGGGTGAGACAGGCTGGGTTATGATCAATCTATTTTAAATAAAAAATTGGAGATAGGAGGGGCAGAATGAAGGCTGAAGGGTTGTTTTGTCCGTCCGTCCGTCCGTCCGTCCGTCTGTCTGTCTGTCTGTCTGTCGGGTCAGTTTGCATTGTTGGATTGTCAGGATTAAATGGTCGATTTGTGCGGCTTTTGCCACAGAATAGCCATGGGATTGGGTCATGGGAATGGAAAGACTCGGCAAGGAAAGCAAAGGGAAGGGAAAGGAAAGGAAAGGAACGGGTTCTGAAATGGGATTTAAAGGTTACGATCAGGGTCACGAAGACACGATGCATGAAATACCAGGCGACTTTTGAAATTCATTTCTCATGACAAAATTTTTATATCTTTCATCCATTCATGCGTCCATGCGTCCATCCATTTGTTCTGGGTATGTAATGTAGATTCATATGAAACATGTCCCACCAACCAACACCAACGCTATGCATTTGTCCCTTGTGAAATAAAAATAAAAATGGTCTCCTAAACTCAACGATGTAACGGGCCCATCCCATGATATCACACATCTGATA
Source organism: Iodosphaeria phyllophila (assembly GCA_025802455.2). Taxonomy (NCBI): domain Eukaryota; kingdom Fungi; phylum Ascomycota; class Sordariomycetes; order Amphisphaeriales; family Iodosphaeriaceae; genus Iodosphaeria; species Iodosphaeria phyllophila. The sequence goes on from JAOYMO020048771.1 coordinate 5,446, forward strand.
TATCGCTCAATCTTCTGGAGGTTCCTCGGGCTCATCAAACTCCTCATCTTTCAACTCCCTAGGCTCCTGCGCCTCGTGGTACTGTATACAGTCGTCGATGTAACTCAATATAGCGCCCACGCTCTCCTCGTCCTGCACGTCCAGCTTCAAGTAGCTAACCATGCTGAAATTCTCGATCAGGTTCGCCACCGCCCGGTTCAGCCGCCGGAACCCAGCCCCGCGCACCACCGTCTCCTTATCCGCCGGATCCGCCATGTCGTCGTCGTCGTCGTCGTCGTCGTCGGGCTTAGACCCTTCTGCTTTCCTGCGCTCCAGCTCGGACGGGTCGTCCTCTAAGAGCGTGGGGTCGGGCGTGATGAAGCGCTTCAGGTCTTTCTTGCGGACTTGGTCCTTGACGAGGTCCATCTTGGACAGGATGTTGATGTGCGGCACTTCGAGCATGACCATGGCGGACATGGCGCTGAGGGTGCCGGCGAAGAACTTGGCGCGATCCACGATGAACGTGGCCTCCAAGAGATAGGCGGCGCAGAGGCGCATGTCGAGGCTGCCGGCGCGGGTGAGGAAGCGCACGAGAGCGGGGAGGATGGGGACGTGGGTGTAGAGTTCGATCTGGCCGGGCATGTCGAAGATGACGAGGTATTCCTCCGTGAGCGGGTCGAGGGCCTCGGTCAGGAAATCCAGGTTCTCCATCAGGAACTCGAAGCAGTAGATTAGCCCGCCGTTCGGGCCCAGACCCATCTCCTCCATCACGTCCCCGAGGGAGACGAGGTCTTTGATGTCCAGGTCGGGGGCATGCTCGAATTCTTCCGCGGCCGGGTCGAGGTTCACGTAGAAGCAGGATCGCCGGTTGAGGTTCAGGTGTGTGATTAGAGATGCGCAAAAGGTGCTCTATAGGAATCTGTCAATAACGCTTGGCGGGTATCGGTGAAGAGAGAGAGAGAGAGAGAGAGAGAGAGAGAGAGAGAGAGAGAACGGATGGGCAAACTCACCTTGCCTGCGCCAGCAGGGCCCATCACCATCACCCCAAACTTGCTCATGGTGCAGGATTCGACAACGCGAGAGAGAGAGAGACAGAGCGTCGCACTAGGTGTGAAGGTTGGCTAGTCGTGCGAAGAGGATCCAATGCCAAAGATACCGGTTGGTTGTGAAGATAGTGGATGGATGCAGACGCAACCTCAACTCGCCAACATTTCGAAGCTTCACAAAAACACCAAGACTGCGATGCGAGTGGATATGTTTGGCCATTTTCGCGATAGTGGGGCATGCTTGCCCCGCGTTTTGCCCATGATTTGGGCATTCGCGGTGAGATAAGCGTCAACTACGCAGTATTCATGATCCAAAATCCGATCGCAGCTCTGCACGGTCCGCCCATGCATACTACCTACCCTCTGGAAGCCTTCACTTTCCTTCACTTCTTTGGATATTGACACCTCCCTCCATATCCTAAGCATCGGAGGCACGGTAGTTACGCGCTAGATAGGACTCTATATGAATTATCCCGGAAGGTTTGCAGGAGATTCTACGCCAGATCTATGAATTTTTACGTGCCGGTGTCCCTCACCCTTCGTCTCCACGATTCAACAGCTTGGAAACTTCTACTGCGTAGTTCGTGATCTCACACATAGAGCAGGAACAAGTTGTACAGAACTGTTATTTCCATGGTCAGAAAATATCTTCCAAAAGATACGCAACTTCGGACTTTCTAGAAGGTCGTCGTTCCTGCAAGCCTCCCTGCTGAGATGGCGGCTCGTTAGACCACCTGATCGTTATCTACAGGAACGGTCAAACAGTTACAGCGTAAGGTCGTGTCACCCACGAGTGCCGTGCCGGTATGACATCAGGACCACCATCATTCACATATTGACCAAACTGCGATCTTATCGCATTGGCGCGTGAGGGTTTTGGCTTTCCTGCACACTTTCTTCAAACTGTGTGCGCTTGATTGCTACGATTCTTACTCGCTAGTTCTACTGTAAAATCGACGCTCTGGCCTACTCCGAGGGAAGAGGGGGGCTAGGCGAGTGTTGCGAAACAACAAGTTCGACTGCTTGCTTCCGAATGTGATCATTGGTCGAGGTATTGGGCACCTCCAACTTACCCTGGATTCGAATGAATGCAAGCTGCCAAGGCACGGAGGTCGCAGTCAGGATGGAGAAGCGGGATAAGATTTCTTCAATCCTCTTGCAACTTGAATTGGGCGGATTGAAGAATCCTGACCAAACCATGAGGAAAACTCCTAGGATTTCCCAATTCGATGCAGCTGTGGGAAAGTTTGACGCAGGGGAAAGCGGATGAGGGCTGGGAGTAACATGCGACTCCCCGACTTTCGGTTTGAAACGACACCCCATCCGCCATCCCATAGAAAAGTATCTCATCTTGACAAAATCGAGGGGTCACTGGTTTCTCATTTGTTTCAATGATCAAGCATGGGTCTTTGGAGACCGCATCCAGTATTTCAGCACACAGAGAAGCATCGCTCACATTGCCCGTTGAGCAACAGTAGATGAGGCGCATTTTGGCGGCGGTGAATTAAACTGTCAGTCTTGTAGCACTGAAATCTGAGATGGTTAATCGTCAAGTGACATGGCTCATGAAACTAGTGATACTAATCTTTAGAGTAAGCAGTACAATAGTCTGATAAGCTAGGCACTCAGTCAGAGGATCTCATCTCGGGACTTTGTAGCCGTTGAATTGAAAAGTTCAGATCGTCTGTTAGATAAGCCGACCGGACTCTAGGAGCGGGTGGAAGGGGCACAAAGTCATGGTTGAGAGTCGCACAGCCCATGTTGCCCTGCCAGTGACAGTCTGCAAACCCACAACTTTACAGCATCACCACGCGCTACTGAGCGGTGAATGAACAAGACACCCAAGACAGGTTGCTTACCGCAAGACTATCTCAGGCCAGCGCATAGATGGGAAAAGTCCCGGGAAGAATGGCGTGCTTAGCGCCTGCAAGTTGCTAATAGTACCTGGCGGGGGATGGCGGTATTTGGAGACGCATGCGTACCGGATTATCTGGCTGGCGGGCTCCCCCATACTGGGACCCTGATAAGTTCGTTCTCTCAGTCAGAGTGGCATACACGGTAGAAATGCTGTTTCATATCCGTTTATCGGACTTCTTGGTCATCACTTTAGCTGGTTCTGTGTCACATTCAAGCTCCACACCAAACAAGCCTAGCACCCAGATGATGCGGTAGCACAAACGTTGAGCACGTTGAGGGTTCAGACCGAGCTCCGTTCTTTTTGCCGGTTCCTCTTCAACCCCGCTACCCTGCCCACCAATTATTCACTTGCTGGGGGAATGGAACTGCAGTGATCTAATCAGCCTGCTGCTCGCTCTTAAAGCACCTGCATGGATAATTTTTCTGCTCAAGATCACTTCCTCGGACGTACCTTTTTGATTCAAGCTCATGCTGACTAGAACTCACTGCGGGGATTTTCTATAAGACATTGAGGTCGTGCTGGCTGTTTGCTGCCTCTCTTCACTCTGACGATACTCAATCCCGCATTTGAAAACACATGTGATTAAGCCTTCCTTTTGACACAAACCCCGAAAGCCACGATCCGCTATCTCTCCTATTTGCAAGATAGGGGCCGTTTCATACGACACCCCCAGAATATTTTTGACTAAAGCCCAATTTTTCCAGATACATCGTCATGGCCCAGAACGGAGCTAACGGTGTTGGAAACGCCTTTCGTGTTTTCAACGAGGGGGCTTTTCTCTTCACTGTAAGCCTGTCCGGAATCTCTCCAAGCTCGCAGTCGTAATGAGGGAAAATGACGACTGACCGCATTGCTTTTTTTTCGCTCAGTCCGAGGCAGTGGGCGAAGGTCACCCCGACAAGCTGGCAGATCAAGTTTCCGACTCGATTCTCGATGCCTGCCTGAAAGAGGACCGTCTATCCAAGGTGGCCTGCGAGACATCAACAAAGACGGGCATGGTCCATGTCTTTGGCGAGATTACAACCAAGGCGAACCCGGACTACCAGAAGATCATTCGCAATGCGGTCAAGGAGATCGGCTTCGACCATTCGGACAAGGGCTTCGACTACAAAACCTGCGGTGTCCTAGTCAGCATCGAGCAGCAATCGCCCGATATCGCGCAAGGTCTGCATTATGAAAAGGCGCTCGAGGATCTTGGTGCGGGCGACCAAGGTATCATGTTTGGTTACGCTACCGATGAAACTCCCGAGCTGCACCCTCTGAGCCATCTACTGGCTCATCAATTGAACAAGGCCATGTCGGAGGCGCGCAGAGACGGGTCGCTGCCCTGGTTGCGTCCTGACACCAAGACCCAAGTGACAATGGAATACAGGAACGATGGTGGAGCTGTGGTTCCCCTCCGCGCCCACACTATCGTTATCTCAGCACAGCACAGCGAGGATATCTCGACGGAGAAGTTGAGGAAGGAACTCAAGGAGAAGATCTGTGCCAAGGTCATTCCTGCCCAGTACGCTGATGAGCACACCGTTTACCACGTGAGTTTATCCCATGTTTCTTCCCAGATCAGTTTCCGGGCTGAGCAGTGAGTTGATTTGATTGATTTTATTGGCTCACATTATTGCAGATTCAACCTAGTGGCAAGTTCATCATCGGTGGACCCTGCGGCGACGCTGGCCTAACAGGCCGCAAAATCATTGTCGATACCTACGGCGGCTGGGGTGCCCACGGAGGCGGCGCCTTCTCTGGGAAAGATTTCTCCAAAGTCGACCGGTCCGCCGCCTATCTGGCCCGCTGGGTCGCCAAGTCCCTCGTGCAGGCCAAGCTGGCCCGTCGTGTCCTCGTCCAGCTCTCCTACGCCATCGGTATCGCTGAGCCCTGCTCCGTCTACGTTGATAGTTACGGCACCTCGCCCAAGACCAACCAAGAGTTGGTCGAAATCGTGCGCGCCAACTTCGACATGAGACCCGGAGTCATCGTCCAGGAGCTCGACCTTGCTAAGCCTATCTACTACGAGACATCCAAGTTCGGCCACTTCGGCACCAATCAGAGCTTCTCGTGGGAGAAGCCCAAGCAACTGAAATTTTAAGTTGCTCAGCTCGACTTGGCTTGATCAGGGAGTTAAAGGAAGAGAAAGAGAGAGAGAGAGAGAGAGAGAGAGAGAGAGAGAGAGAGAGAGAGAGAGAGAGAGAGAGGCGGTGTCTTGCTTTGTAGAGGGACCTTTCACTCTGTATAGGCGGGAGAATCAACTTCTTCTTGCATTGGCTGGCGTTCAGGATATCGTTTTTTCTGTACATCTTTTGATTTGTTGTTGTCAGTCATATGTAGACATTTGAGTGACTTCCCTCATCGGACAAAGCATGGCGTACGGATTCAACAAGCCGTCTCTGGGCATGGCAGGGTTTTGAGGAAAATAAACCGGGGGAGATGAGAAGACAATTGCACTACTTCCCTCTCTGGTATGGAAAGAAATTCATAGACCAAGGTCGTGAAAAGTATTTAGAACCCCGAAAGGTGCGATAGTACATGAATCAAATACCAAATACTGGTTCGCATTGATGTTGGGCTGTGTAGTGATTGGTATTGACTGTCTGTACCACTGTACAGGATACGCTCTAGATTACATAACGCAATACTCGCGGAGATTCATGTCAGGCTTTAACAGTCAGGGTCGCCGCCTTGTCTTGGGCATACGCTCATTCATGACAGGCCTGCAGCTTAGCCAAGAAGGCAAAACCCCGTAGCAGTTGAGTTGTTCAATTGCTCCATCCTTTTTTTTTGGATGTTATTTGTTGGCAGGGAAGTTCTTCATGCTCGGCATTTCATCCCACGCAGACACGACCGTGGGGATATATGCAAGCAAAGTCAAATCTACGGTCTCTCCAAGCTGCGTTGGGCCAATAATTGTTGGCCATGTCCAGTGGCCAGTCAGAAGATGTGATGAGCATGCCTTGAAATTTTCTGTTTCCGAAATGAATTGTGTTTCGAAGCTGATGGCAGGTTTTCTTGATCATGGCTATTTTCTCTCATTGAATCTCATGGGAATATCCCTTCTGCAACGTGTTATACAATTCACTCTGGCCGATCCAAAGTCATTCGAGAAGATGACGTCTTTGCGTAACTAGACATTCTCCCAAATGCGCCAACGGTCGCCTCGATACTATGGTAGAGATTGTTGAGCGGTTGCGCCCAATAAGATGGCCATGCCTAATACCTAACCTAACCCCCGCTTCCCTGCCCCCAATCGATGCCTTATCCAAAAGTCGTGTGATCCTCACTGATTTTTTCTACTGTGGTACACGCATGTACGACTCGCTTCAACCTCACAAAGCTGCCGCTTGACAAGAAGCCCGAGTTCTGCCCGGGATTTGGTGTTCTGCTCTTGATC
>JAOYMO020048859.1:0-11769 GCA_025802455.2 Iodosphaeria phyllophila
CCCCACTACCCCCTCCAAGCTGATCTCGGCGCAACAACAACAACCCCCAGTACATCATCCCGCGCCCCACCAAACTCATGTCCAAGCCCAGCACCCACCAGCGCACCACAGCACCCGGCTCGCAGCGCTCGTACACGGTGATTCTGCGCACGCTGCGCGCGGGCCCATCGGGTCCCATCGACCTGCGCCTGACATCGCAGGACCCGACGACGTCGATGCACGAGCTCAAGGGCGCCCTCGCGGCGCAGACGGGGCTCGCGGCGGGCAAGCTCAAGCTGCTGCATCGCAAGAAGCCGGTGGCGGACTCGAAGGTGCTGAAGGAGTTGGTTGGGGACGGGGAAGAAGGGCGGGAGATCGAGCTGGGGGTTATGGTGATGGGGGGTGCTGGTGCGGGAACAGATGCAGGGAAGGAGAAGGAGAGGGGGAGCGAGGACAACGGGGGAAAGGAGGTCTTGGGGACGCCGGAGTTTTGGGAGGATTTGAGGGGGTTTCTGTTGCAGAGGTTGAAGGATGAGAAGGTGGCGGGGTTGGCGTTGGAGACGTTTCAGGCGGCGTGGAAGGAGGCTAGTGGGTAGTTGGGTGGGTGGTGTACAGGGTCCAGTATGAGGGCAAGCATCATGGCTCATATATATCTGCCAATTTCAAAGTTTCTCCCGTGCTATGTCCACCTACGAATCAACCTACATGATATGAAAAATTCGAGTCTTGTCACCGCTCGGAAGATGGGGAAAGTTGAATGGATACCTAGGAAGGTTCAAAGACAACACTCCCTACGGTAGATAGGTGAACGTACTCAAGCACAGTCAGCATACCTAGCTAAACACGCCAATCTCTCTTCCCCATGAACCACCCACGGCACTTGCACATCATTCTTTTCGTCAACATCCGCTCAGTCCGAGAACAAGCGCACGCTATAGAATCATCTATCACACAAAAACCCCCAAGGCCGCGCGCTTTGTGTGCGTTTCTATCAAACTGGTGGTCATGAAGCTTCGTTTTTTCTGGTTGTGTAATTTATAAAACCTGGGACGATATGTCTCCCCCCCCCCCCCCCCTCCCTCGAAAACGTTCGCGTAGCAGCGCGGCCTCTCCTCCGTCTTCAACCCTCAACCCTCAACCTTGGCCCTGACCCCTCATCTCCTGCTTTACGCCAGTCCCTTGCTCACTACCTTCAGCACGCTCTGCCACTCAATGTCGTCGCCGTCGTTGGCCTGTAATTCGTGCGCGAGACCGTTGAGAGATCGCTTCAGTGCTTCCTTGGACGAGGCGTACAGCATCTTGGCCTGCTGGCTGTTAGTCAAGAAATGACAAGTAGGGATGAATGGGTGGATATAGTCCGGTTCGAGGGGGGGGGGGGGGAAACTGACCTTGATGCTGGCATCATCGGGCGACCAGGCGATGAAAGTAATCTTGTTTCTGTGGACTACAGTTAGTATGAAAGAGCTATCAAGAACTTTTCAACTCCGTATGTGGCGCAACAAACCTCTTGCCCTCGCCCGAGGCCAGGTCGTACTCGACGTCGTATACAGCGTAGCGGGGTCCCTTTCCAGTAGCGCCCTATTTTACAACCCAAATCACATTAGCCCATGTGAGCCCCAAATACTCCCCGTGATCATAAGTCACAGTTACAAGAGTGGCCCTGCCCAACGATAGCGCCTCGTACTTCCACCATCGTCATCCCTATCATCAGGATGGGCTCAAAAAACATACCGTCTTGCTGGTGGTGGTAGCGTTGGTGAGGTGATCGCGGAACTCCTCCCAGTCCTTACAATCAGAGGCCGTCTCCACCACAATCTCGCGGTCGTCGTCGGACAGCTTGAAAACTATGTACTTGAATTTCTTGTTGAGTTTGAGCTCGTTGTACGCTGTTACGCATTCCTGCGAGACCGTTGCTCTGGAGATGAGACGGGCAGGCCGTTAGCTTCATGCTTCATTCTCTCTTCTTCACTTCTTTCCCCATAACGTCGCAGTATTCCATCATGGTCTCGTGCGGCCGGAAAGCTTGATCGCGTTCGGGCTCTCCGCGCGCACAAAATACACTCGGCAGCCGAGAGGAATTCTAACGGTCGAGGGGATTCTTAGGAAATACGAATCTAACACACCCTGATTGAGACTATAGCGGGACCGCGGTGTTAGTATATGCATACATAGACCATGAGGCTAAAGGGCGTAGACGCGCAGCATACTCACCATGGCGACAAATAGTAGACCAGAGCCTAATGCAGATGAGATGCGGAAAAAAAGGTGATCGGATCGAGATGACGAATCTTCGGGTTAAGCTGCGGTGTCGGTGTAAGTACGCACGTCAACCGAAATCCCGAGTCTCCGGTCGACACAAGGGGGGAAGAGAAGTGGAAGGAATTTCGTGAGAGAGGAAGAGCGTGTGTGTGGTCGTGTGAGAATGTGGATCTGGTTAGGCTGCCAGTTTGGAGAAAAGGGGGAGAGAAAACAAACAGACTTCGTAGACTGAATGGTTGCTGGTTGCAGGATTGGAGGGGTCGTCTGTTATGAGTGAGTGAAAGTGGGCGGGCGGACGCGGGGCGGGGCGGAAAACTAGGGAGGGGAGGGGGGGGAAGGGCAGTGCAAGGTCCAAGGAGATACCGCACCCACAGTCAAACGATGCTGGCTTTGGTTATTTCTGCGAAGGTTGTGTCTTGTTCGTCACAAGCTGGAGGTCACCTCAACCAACAAGGAAAACAAAGGATCTGTTTGAAGATGGTCGAGTTCAGTTTATCATGGTATTCAGGGTATCTACAAGGCCTTGGCGTGGTGGGGTTTCTTTCTCTAGTATCATGATGCAGATTGCAAGGTGGGTACCTTGCGGTACCTTAATCCGGCGCATCATGTCCAAGACCAACATTACGCGGCGGTACGCGGCCACGAAGTAAGTCCATAGCTGCCTGTCATGTATTCTTGCAATTGAAAAGATTCCTGCCTAGATTTCCTATCGAACAAACATGAGTTCGCAGTCAACATGAACCATAAGTAAATTCTCCTCGTGAAGCCTTCTCTTGATCGGATGTGGTCCGTGCTCAAAACCCACGGCAGATGTATCCAGTTGTTTCTCCTGACTGCAGGTCGGGGTGGAGCCCACATTCTTCAGCATGGTTGAGACCACAAGCACAAGACAGAAAAATTTGATGTTGAAACCAGCCTCATGAACATCATTGTTCAGAGCCAATCAGGGCACGGAGTAACTCTGTCTCTCCAAAGTCTTTTTAAAAAAGTGCTCCTCTGAGCACCACTATGTTGTAAATAGACCTTCGGAGAGACGGCGGTGGAGCTCTTGGTTACCCAATAAGAACAAGGGCTGGACATGTTACCATAGCCATATGCTGACCAAATATCACCCGAGTAAACGAACAGATTTTGAGGATGACAATGTGGTAAACGATCACGTAAGCATTGATAAATACGTGTAGCTACATACCCTTCATTGCCCGTAAAAAGGAAAAAGCAAATTTGCTAGAATCATAGCCTCGTGAGGTGCGAATAATAAAAGCAACCCGTGATATCATGCTTTTCTACTCCCCACATACGATACGCTCTCTCTTTTTCCCGTTCCCTTATCGAAGTCACCACTATGCTCTCCTCCAACTTCCCCTCCTCATTCTTTCATTGTACGGCGTCCATCTGTCCGGGTACTCGACGACGTACTGGAATTCAGCAGCTCTATTGGAGTGGACTTCGCCATCCGGCCTCCATTTATCGGGATACTCGACACTCCAGAGGAATTTCCGGAGCCTGAGTCTGAGGGAGACATATGAGCCATAACAGCCAAACCAAGCAGAGACACAATTATCTATTGAGGAGGAGAACATAGAACAGACCAAAGACGAGCAAAAAAATAAAAGGAAAATACATGTATGTCTAGCACGTACCGGAGCCTCCTTGCCTTCCTCTTCTGCGAACGAGACAAGCGTCCAGCGTAAACGACAGGATCCGCCGACTTCCACTGCTTCTCGCCATTGACAACTTGCCGGTAGGGCATGTCGGAACGAAGGTATAAGGTAGCTTGCTTCCACTTCTGCTCGAAATCGACATGGACAGCTTTTTCAGGGAGTGGCTTCGGACGAAGACATAGTGCCGATCGCCACCGCTTTGTATTGTATGAATTGTAGGTCGTTCTGCCGCCGTGGACGAGGGGATGCCGGGTGCGGAGGCAGAGTGGCGGATGAACGCCGACATTCTGGAAGAGGGAGTCCATGATGCTTGGTGAATTTGTATTGTAATCTCACGTTTTGAAACACATTAATCAGGTAGGTAGGGTACGAATGAAATTCCAACCAATTGCTCGTAGATTGAAGCGCTTGTATTCACAACATCGTGGATCTTGAGCAACTACGCGGGATGGTGTTCTTGCATATTTCCTCGGAGCGGATTTTGGATGTGACTGATGCAATGGCATTGTACCCTATCCGGGTTGGAAGGAACAGTTCAGTCAATAGGACTGCAGTAACTCAATAGGGTTGCAGTGAGTCAATTGGATCACAGGGGGTTAGCTGCGACCCAAAGTCAAGCTCTTTCCAGGTTGGAAGTCCCCGCGAGTTAGTTAGAAAGAGCTCTATTCCCCTTAAGGACTGCCCCGGTCCTGAGAGTAATATGCATGGGGCCTTTCTTAGACCTTGGGAGTATAACACCAAGCTCGAATCAAAGTATATGAAGTTTCAAAGAAAATCCCTGTTCATCATTCTCTGCAATGAAGCGCGAATCGCGCCACGGCCTATGAAACGCTTGCGCAACGCCTATTGAGGATATCAACATACAAGCAAGTACTAACGCGTGTACGAGAGATCGTACCCTGCAGCAGAGTATCAAGCCCGGAAGGATGAGAGGAGAGGTGAAAGACAGCCATATCCCGATGCCCGTCCATCGTAAACTCGTTACCCCCATGAACTCCAGTCCCATCACCTTCTCCTTTTCTTCATTTCGGTTCGTCATTGTACAAGATTAGAAAGAGAAGCCTTGATCCTAGTTTCTCTTCCTTACATCATGGGCATGCCGCCCATGCCGCCCATACCACCCATGCCACCCATACCACCAGCCGGAGGAGCCTTGTCCTCGGGCGCCTCGACAATCGCTACCTCGGTCGTCCCTAACAGGGAGGCTACTCCGCTAGCGTCAACGAGTCCGGTGCGCACCACCTTCAGGGGATCCAAGATGCCGGCAGCGATCATGTCAACATACGTGCCTTTGGCGCTGTCGAAGCCCTTGTTGAAGTCGCCACCGAACTCATCGACTAGCTTGCCAACGACAACTGAGCCCTCCATACCAGCGTTCTCCACGATAGTCCGTGCGGGGCGGGTGATGGCGTTCTTGATGATGCCGACACCGAGAGATTGATCAAAGTTGGAGGTCTTGACGTTGTTCAACGCATTGGCGGAAGCCTTGAGCAAAGCAGTACCGCCACCAGGCAGGATACCTTCCTCAACAGCAGCGCGGGTGGCATTCAGGGCATCGACGAATCGGTCCTTCTTCTCACCAACTTCGACCTCAGAAGAGCCACCAACCTTGATGACGGCGACACCGCCAGAAAGCTTAGCCAGACGCTCTTGGAGCTTCTCCTTCTCGTATTCGGACGTGGCAGGATCGCTCACGACTCCGCGGATCTGCTCGCACCGTTGTGAAATGTTGTCCTTAGTGCCCTCGCCATTGAGAATGATAGTGTCTTCTTTGGTAATGGTGATAGAGCCCGTAGAGCCCAGCATGTCGGGCGTAGCCTTCTCCAGTTTGATGTCAAGTTCATCCGTGAAGACGGTACCATTGGTCAGGACGGCAATATCGCCGAGAATGGACTTGCGATTGTCGCCAAAGCCAGGGGCCTTGACAGCAGCAACCTGTAGTTGACCACGGAGCTTGTTGAGAATACACACGGCCAGAGCCTCGCCATCAATGTCCTCAGCGATGATGACGAGGGGGCGGCGAAGTTGCGTCGAAGCTTCAAGAGCAGGAATAATGTCTTGAACGGCCGAGATCTTCTTTTCGGAGAGCAGGATGAGAGGCTTCTCAAATTCCACCTTTTGGGACTTGGTGTCGGTGATGAAGTAGGGCGAAACGAAACCACGGTCGAAACGCATACCCTCCGTCACCTCCAGCTCATCGTTCATGGTTTTTCCCTCCTTGACAGTGATGACACCTTCCTTGCCAACCTTTTCCATGGCATTGGCAATGAGCTTGCCGATGTGAGTATCGCCATTGGCCGAGATAGTGGCCACCTGCGCGATCTCCTCGCTGGTGGTGATGTCTCGCTTGTTCTTTTGCAAGTACTCAACCACAGCATCCACAGCAGCCTGCGTACCACGGCGCAGATCCATGGGATTGCACCCCGCCGCCACATTCTTCACTGTCTCGGAAAAGATGGCACGAGCCAGGACTGTAGCACTGGTCGTGCCATCACCGGCAGTCTCGTTCGTTTTGGAAGCCACATCTTGCACCAAACGAGCGCCGAGGTTCTCGAACTTGTCTTTCAAGCTAATCGCCTTTGCCACGGTTACACCATCTGTACTATGGATCAGCATTTATTGCTCCCTTGAAAACATGATCGATCACAACAAGTGGCGATTGCTTACCTTTTGTAATCTTAGGCGAGCCATAGCTGGACTCAATTAAAACATTCCGGCCTTTGGGACCTAAGGTTGTTGCAACCGCCTTTGCCAAAGTCTCAACACCAGCAAGCAGCGCAGCTCGGCCTTCGACACCAAACTTGAGCTCCTACAAGCCATTGTTAGCTACCTAGACCAGGAGAAGTAGGATTCCATCCCAAGAGACATTGGGCGACCCCCTGAAGGCCAAAACAACTTAGCCTACCTTGTGCGCAAACCGGCGTTGCTGCGCTAGACCAGCTCCGGCCCGGTACTTGGCGGCGGCAGAGCTGGAGGAGAGAACCGAAGTTCTCGCACGCGATGTCAAAGCCCGCTGCATTGTGGAATGTGGAAAGTTCCTCCCTGAAGAAAAAAATAAAAAGCGAACTCCGCGGACGACCTAATGAAGGTGAAGTGACGGGATGATGCGAAGAAGGGAAACTCTGCAAAACCGGGACAAAAACCCGCAAGGCTTATTAAAAGTGTGAAGCTCAAATTTTTTTACTGTTAGCCGCGCCATCATCGTCAAGGTGCAGTACAGTACCCAATAAGGTGCGAGTGCCAGTGTTTTCAACGTTGAGGCGACTCGGGCTAGTCCAGATTGGGGCTAGTGCCAACAGCTTCAGTTTCTATGGAAAATCGTGGAATGTTGCATAGTAGCTTCGAGTGCCGCCGCCATCGCCTTCCACCTGACTTCCCCACCAATTACTCACAAAAAGGCTTTATGTTGGTGGAGGTCGGCTGTCAGAAGGAGGACGTCGTTGGGAATTAGCATGACCAAACTATCGCAGCTCACGATTTTAGGATAACGAGAACGCTCTCGTCAGTAGTCCTCCCCCGCATGGCTCCAAAAGATCGGCAAGTTATCTCCGCGATCCAAAGTGGAACCAATTCCAGAATGAATTGATGGCAGCCTTGTAAAGATTCTGCCTAGAGGCTCGAATGTGTCACTTACAAACGACCAAAAGAGATGAGGGCTTTGAACGCAATACTGCTCATTGTATACCGCAGTATGTAGTCCGGTTCTGCCGGAAGTCTGTAGGCAAAGTAACATCAGAGTTTGGTAGTGCTCGGCTACAGACTTTCGTAAGAATCGAGGTAGTGGGTGTCCCTATTTCATGAACGCCAGGTATCAAAGTCACTCAGTTGCTCCTTCTTGTGTAATCACACACTTCTCAGAAACACATCTAGAACGAACTAGTGCACTAGATCAGTATCTATGAATTCTTGTCGTTTACTCGACACGCCATCAGGGAATAATGGAGAGTATGTTGTATGCATACGACCAGCAATATCTAGAAACATAATCCGTACAGGTCAGTACGTAGAATTAAATGACTACAGGCATTCAAACACTTACCGGTTATGGTCAATCTCAAACTCATTATCCAGCTCTCCAAGGTACCGATCTTAGGAAAGTGTGTAGAGATGAGCATGATAACCCTTAGATGCGTGCACGGACCAAGTGAGATTATCGCCGACGAGAGCTCCAAATTTTCCACTCCAGCGATTCTAACACTCCAACAATGGGCGCCAAGCTTGACATTGTCAATCATACAGCACCAGGAAATTCCAAATTTCCAGTGTTCCTCTTCATCATTCCGCGCCCCAATCATGACGGCGCTTCAGAAACCGATTAAGCTTCCGCCCCTCAAGCGCTTGCGTGTGCACAACCCCAACCAGCCAACTGAGCGGCCTTGCGTACAGCTCATGACCTCTGTGCTTGGTCAGCGATTTCCTTTTCCCCTGACCTCTTGCAGGAAAACTGTTACATGTTAGCACGTCGTTACTAACTTGGTATCTACTCGCATAGCATGTTGGGCAGCCTCGGGATACACCACTGCAGGTTGTCTACAAATGGAGCAAGCACTACGAAACTGCATGGACGGGCCGCCGCCACCAGCGAGCAAGCGCAGCGAGATCAACTACCATCTCCAGCGCTTCCATGGGAGGATGGTTGGGAAGAAGAAGCCTTGAGGTCTCCATACAGCTTTCTCGGGGAAGAGTTGGGAAGAAGGGGCGCTTTGGACGCGGGATGAGGCAATATTTCGAGGCGAGGAAAATAGTCTTCGCGTAACCATCTTAACCGAGTAGGCTATATCACTGGAATCACCGTCTTCGCCTACTACAAAGATATGATCGAGCAATTTCAGAGCTAAGCATGAATTATCATATCAAGCAACAATCATCCCACACGACAAATTCACTACACGAACGCCCCGAAGCACATGTATACTACGGACAACAAATAGGGGCGGAGGACATTTGCGGCGTCGAGCGGAGCATGGGTTGGCGTTCTTGCTTGTACTGGTAAAAGAGAGCGCGAGATAGCGCAGGGCTTTGGGTGGATGCTTCTGTGTAAAACACAATGAACAAAGCAACAAACGCATAGTCATGCCTGCCTTGTCGTGTGGACATCTTGGGTCTGTCATCGCTGGTTCTGACTGGGAAGATAATTTCCCACATTGCGAGAGCCAAGCACCTGTTGAAGCAGACGTAAAATGTTAGGGCTATTAGCGTAAGGAACCACAACATATGTCTGGCTTGCGCTGGTATTTTATGGAGAATCGACGAACAGTCCTCTTCTAGTAATATCGAACCGAAAGGGCATTCTAGTCTCATGCAGTGAATCCTATCAATTCGGATCTCTGAGATGGAGCGATTTTGCCGTATGGCACATCCGAACTAAGGTCGAGTCTCTCATAAATACCCTCCTACAGCTCTGTACAGGTGACTCTGGAGAGGGAGTCTGGCTTTTATAAGCAGATAATTATGATACCATCACGAACTTCGCTACTACTAAGGTTCAATGAGCGAGCTCATCTCTTTCTCACAGGACATGCATGATCGGGTCTCCTACTCCCATAATAGTATGTCAGTGGTCAGAATCACGATATCGTGCAACGACCCCTCGAGACGAACGATGATCACAACAATTCAGTGCTGATTCATCAGTCAATTGTGAGTATTCCGCATCATGTGAGTAATATCCATAGAACTCAACAATGATATTTCCGGTCCCCTCGTAGGTAGGTATGTGCTGTACAATGTACACCCCTCCTCCCCTCATGCAATACGAAGTGCTGCAAGTCTGAGTTGGCCTAGCGTATGCCCGACATCGCTCCCTTAATGCCCTATCAGGCGACCCCATTCGATTAGCTTCTGACGATCTCTACGTGCTCGAGTTATTTCACGCCGACTT
Organism: Iodosphaeria phyllophila; assembly: GCA_025802455.2. Lineage (NCBI taxonomy): Eukaryota > Fungi > Ascomycota > Sordariomycetes > Amphisphaeriales > Iodosphaeriaceae > Iodosphaeria > Iodosphaeria phyllophila. The sequence continues at coordinate 9,784 of JAOYMO020048859.1, forward strand.
TCGCTCTCCTGTCTCTTTAGTCACATTCATAGTACCCACTTCCATTCTCCCTTGTCACTGAAACCAACCAACCAACCTTAAGCCAACCGTTGAGCTACAAGTCACTCCGCCAGGCGGCACGAATTCACCATGAAGACCCTAGGCCTACTCGGGGGTATGAGCTGGGAGTCCACCACGACCTACTACCAAGAGATCAACCGCCGCGTGCGCCATGTGAAAGGCGGCCTGCACTCCGCCCCCTGCATCGTCTACTCCTTCGACTTCGCCGAGATCGAAAAGCTCCAGCACGCCGGCAAATGGGACGAAGCCGGGCTCCTCCTCAACGAAGCCGCCACCAAGCTCAAGCTCGCCGGCGCCGAGGCCATCGTCCTCTGCACCAACACCATGCACTTCGTGTCCGGCGATATCGAGCGCACGGCGCAGCTGCCTCTGATCCACATCGCGGACCCGACGGCCCAGCGCATCCAGAAGCGGGGGTTCACGCGCGTTGGCCTCCTCGGTACCCGGTTCACGATGGAGAAGGATTTCTACAAGGCCCGGCTGACGGACAAGTTCGGCCTCGAGGTCATTGTTCCCGATGAGGAGGGCAGCGAGCTGGTCCACTCCATTATCTACACCGAGCTGTGCAATGGGATTATCCGCGAGGCTTCGCGCGAGATCTACCACAGGATCATAAGCGGGCTGGCGGCCAGGGGCGCCGAGTGCTTGATTCTGGGGTGCACGGAGATCGGGCTCTTGGTCATGGATGCCGGGTGCGAGCTGCCGGTCTTCGATACCGCACATATACACGCGGTGGCAGCGGCGGATTGGGCCTTGGGGATCAAAGAGGAGGATGACGAGCCGGAGGCGAAGCCTACGCATTGAGGGGGTTGAAGTATTTTATCATTGTTTGAGGGCTGGAGCGCCATTATAGCATGGGTTGAATGGAAGTATGTTGGAGTCGTCCGGGATCAAGGAGATCAGACCCTGCATTTATCAGAACGCTCCACGTTTCAAACCACTGGGATGGATTTTAATGATGGCATCGTGACATGCTCCGTGTTTTCACTCTTTGAGCCGAATGCGTCGACTGACGATATTGACGATCATGCTTGATTTGATTCTCTCGGTGCAAAACGTCAGTTCGCTCAAGATATTCAAGTTTTCACACACACCTCAGGCTCAAGTCGTTACCTCTCTCACTCTACGCTCATATTAAAGCAAGTACGGATGGTCATCTGAACCTAGCGAAAAGGTAAAATTGAATTATTTTTGCCTTCTTTAGATTTCTATCTCTAAGATCTCATTAACATATACGTCGAATCGGCATAGCCTTGAACCCTTTGGCTCTCCCGTGACTCTGCATCTTAGCCGGCAGAGCCACCAACAGATCGTCAGTCGCGAACAGACTTTGATGGACTGGCTGCAACACATCCCTTTTCCCGTCACCAGCCCGCAATTCAGTTATGAAAGACGACTCCTCCGTGACTAAGACCGGGATTTGATAGGCGCCGTTGAACAGAGCCAGACGCTCGCTGCGTGTCTTAAGTTGCTCGATTACGTCCACAGCGCTCTCCCACAACATCTGTATCACGGTGCACAAATCTACAAAGTAGATGGGCCCGAGCCCACGGTCCCGGCAGAACTCATTCAACTCCTCCGTCTCCCCAACTTGAGGTACGCCGTGCAAAGCAACGAACATCATGAGCGCGATAGTTGTGATGCGGTTGTTCCCGTCCACAATGACGTCGCGAGCGTCATGACTGGAACAGATCGGGTAGCTGCGCGCTGCAGTGACAGGTGCGATAGCATGCTCATTGCGGCTGGATTCGAGCACTTCTCTGATCATGCCGAGCACGATGGGCGGAGAAGCGAACTCGGTGCGCGCCAGACCACGGATGTCCACGTACGCGTACACAAGCTGCTGGTCCCCCGAAAAATGGACGTAGCCGGTGTTGCGGACGAGGGGCTGGAGCATGAACGAGGATTCGACGGCCAGTTGCGCCG
>JAOYMO020048938.1:0-11765 GCA_025802455.2 Iodosphaeria phyllophila
AGCACCGGACCCCAAGGCTCGATCGGATTGACCGGCGCAGCGGGCGCGCCGGGGGCTGCCGGGCCTGCCGGGGCTACTGGCGCTACCGGAGCTACCGGCGCGACAGGAACGCCGGGCGCGACCGGGGCAACGGGCAGCACTGGCCCGACCGGCGCGGCCGGCGCAACGGGGGCAACCGGCGCGGCCGGCGTCAACGCCTACGGCGCGCCAGTCACGCGCACCATCGCGCTCGGATCGGCCTATCAAGCGAGCACGCCATCGAAGCCCGCCAAGGTCACGATTGATCTGAAATCTACGGCCTCGATATCTTTGGCAAGCACTGCGGAAGCATCGCAAGTTGGCGAGGTCTACATCGCATCAACGGCGGCGGACGTGACTGGCGCCACCGGCACAAAATACGCGGTCCACAACAACACGCAGGCCGGCACCTTGCCAGTGGTGCTGGTGCTCAATCAAACCGTCGATCAAATCGTCGAGATCGATCTGCCCGCGAACTACTACTTCGGCGTGCGTCGCACGGTCGGAACGTCGCTGTCGATTCAAAGCTGCTTCGATCAGGTCATCGGATAATCATGCCTTCATCGCTCATTCAACGTTCGTTCGCCGCTGGCGAGATCGGCCCGGAACTCTACGGCCGCGCCGATCAGGTGAAATATCAGACAGGCCTAGCGGGGTGCCTGGGCTTCATCGTCATGCGCAGCGGTGGCGTCACGCGTCGCACCGGTTCTGGCTTCATCGCAGAGGTCAAAGATTCGAGCAGCCGGACCTACTTCATCAAGTTCGTATTCAACGACGATCAGACCTACGTGATCGAGGTCGGCGATTCCTACTTCCGATTCATTCGACTCGGCGCGCAATTGATCGATGGAGGCGTGCCCTACGAGGTCGAGACGCCTTACGTGGCCGCCGATCTGTCAACGCTCAAGTTCGTGCAGTCGGGCGACGTGGTGACGATCACGCATCCGAACTACGAGACGCGCGAACTGAAGCGCACGGGGCACGTGAACTGGACTCTCGAAGTGATCTCGTTCGTGCCCTCTCTCGACCCGCCCGGCGCGCCAACGGTGACTGCGCCGGGGATCGGAACGACGACCTGGCGATATGTCGTCACGTCGGTGAAGGATGAGACGTTCGAGGAGTCGATCGCCTCGGCGGTGGGCAGCGACACGGGCGACGCGGCTACGATCGCGGCGCCGCATACGCTGACCTGGACGCCGGTCGCCGAAGCCGGCGAATACAACGTCTACATCGAATACCCGATCAACACCGGCACGTACTGCTTCATCGGCATCGCCACCGAAGCGGCATTCACCTACCAGGGCGGCACACCCGACGCGGCCACCACGCCGCCGACCCTGCGCAACCCGCTTGATGGCGCGGGAAACTATCCGAGCACCGTGACCTATTTCCAGCAGCGCCGCGTGTTCGCCAACAGCTACAACGCGCCCGAGGGCGTGTGGACGACGCGCACAGGCCTGCCCAAGAACTTCACACGTTCGTCGCCGCTGCAAAGCGACGATGCCGTGACGTTCTTCATGACCGGCCGCAAGGTCAACGCGGTGCGGCACATGATCGAACTCGGCGGGCTGCTGATCTTTACCTCGGCCGGCGAGTGGGTTGTGGCCGGCGATGCCGATGGCGTTCTGAAGGCGAACCAGCCGCCGAACTTGCAGCAGCGCAGCTACAACGGATCGAGCGATGTCATGCCGGCCATCGTCGGCAACACGATCATCTACGTGCAGGATCGCGGCAACAAGCTGCGCGATTTTCAGCAAGACTTGAACGAGGGCAGCAAGAGCAAAGACCTTTCGATCTTCTCTCCGCACCTGTTCGACGGGTACATCATCGAACGGCTCGACTACGCCCAGGTGCCGCACTCGATCGTGTGGTGCGTGCGCTCCGATGGAACGCTGCTCGGCCTCACCTACTTGCGCGAGCATGAACTGTGGGGCTGGCACCGCCACGAGACGGACGGCATCTACGAGGAAGTCTGCTGCGTTCCCGAAGGCGATGAGGATGCGGTCTATGTCATCGTTCGTCGCGAGATCAACGGCGTGACCAAGCGGTACATCGAACGCTTCGCGTCGCTGCGCTTCACCGATGTCTCGATCGATGCGCTGTACCTTGATTCATTCCTCACCTACGATGGGAGGAATGAAACCGGAACTACACTAACACTGTCTTCTGCCGGAGGATGGACCCACGACGACGTTATTACGATAACGGCCAGCGGCGCCGCTTTTAGCGCGGGTGACGTTGGAAATGCCTTTGTGATCCGTCGCGTGGTCGATGGAGATGCGCTGACGGCGCGCGTTGTTGTGTCTGGATATACCAGCGGCACTGTGGTGACAGGCATTCCAGACGCCGACGTTCCGGTTCCCATGTGGAACGTGCCCTATACGGCATGGAGCCGCGCGGTCGATCAGATCGGCGGCCTTGATCACCTGGAAGGAAAGAGCGTCGTCGTGCTCGCTGATGGCAACGTGCTCGGCTCCGAATTCGTCGTTACGGGCGGGCTGATCTCCCTCGCGCGCGCCTACGAAGTGGTGCATGTCGGCCTGCCCTTCAATTCCGATTTCGAGACGCTGGACCTGGACGTGAACGGGGAGCAGATGCGCGATCGACGCAAGAACATCACGTCGGTTTCGCTGTTGGTCAAGGATTCGCGCGGCGGCTTCATCGGCTCCGACTTCGATCATCTGCTCGAACTGAAGCCCGAGGCCGTCGCGGCTTACAATCAGCCGGTCGGGGTGGTCACGGGCATCGTCGAAATGCCGATCTCCTCGACCTGGAATCAGGGCGGGAGGTTCGTGGTGAGGCAGTCCGACCCGCTTCCAATGACGATTCTCTCCGCGATTCCGTGCGGCAACATAGGGGGTTAGCATGGCCGCGAGCACGGGTGTCGGATTGAGCGTTTTCGGTGCGGTAACGTCCGCCTCTGCGCAATCCAAGGCGGGCAAGGCTTCGCAAAGCCTGGCGAACTACAACGCATCGGTTGCGGAGCTTCAGAGCGACGACGCGATTCTGCGCGGGCGCCAGGCCGAGGATCAGCAGCGCATCAAAACGCGCATGGCCATCGGCGACCAGCGCGCCGCCTTCGCCGCCTCGGGCGTACTGGTTGACGCCGGCAGCGCGCTCGATGTCCAGGTGGACACGGCCAAGTTCGGCGAGATGGACGCGCTCACCATCCGCGCCAATGCCGCGCGTGAAGCCTGGGGCTACAAGGTACAGGCGGCCAACTCCATCGCCCAAGGCCAGATCGCGCGCGACACGGGCACCAATCAAGCGCTTGGCACGATCGCCGCAGCGGCCGGCAAAGCCGCCTCCGTGCGGTTCGGGTTCGACACGAAGAAGTGAGGTAAGCCATGCCAACAGTTCGCGCGACAACCGGCCGCACCATCGACGCATCGCCGCTGCCCAGCGCTCGCTTGACCGCCGCGCCGACCGCCGAGAGCCTGGGCGGCGGCCTGGGCGCAACCGTTGCGGACATCGGCCAGAAAATGTATGCCGACGAGATCGCGAAGCAGGATCAGATCGCGGTTCAGTCGGCCGACTCGAAGCTCTCGGCGTGGGAAAACACGGCGCTCTACGATCCGAAGAATGGCGCACTGAACAAGCGTGGGCAGGATGCGCTCGGCCTGCCCGATACGGTCAACGCCGATCTCGACACGACCATTGGCGACATTCGCAATTCGCTGTCGAACGATCGCCAGCGCGCGGAGTTCGATCGCCGAGCCGTCGCGCGCAAGTCGGACGTTCAGAAGACGATCACGCGGCACGTTTTCACCGAGGTCCGCAAGTTCGACGACACCGAAACCGAGAACTACATCGCGAATTCTCGGCAGGCCGCATCGTCGAATTTCCAAGACGAGTCGCGTGTGCAGTTGGAGGTCGAACGTCAGCGCGACGCCATCACCACGTTCGCCGCCCGCAATGGCCTGGGGGCCGAGTATGTGAAGCAGAAGATCGCCCAATCGACCAGCGATACACACGTGGGCGTGATCGACCGCATGCTCTCGGGTGGCCTTGATCAAGTGGCCGCTCAATACTTCGACAAGGTGAAGGGCGACATCGCGGGCAACGACATCGCCCGCGTCGAGAAGAGCCTGCTTGCCTCGCGCGTCGAAGGCGAGGCCATGCGCACCACCGACGAGGTCTGGAAGAGCCAGGGTCCGAAGAGCGATCTCGACCCGGTGAACCTGGACGCGATGGGCGACACGATTCGCGCGCGCTATGCCAACGATCCGAGAATGTACAAGGCTGCAATGCAGAACTTGAACGAGCGCGCGGGTCTGCACAACGGCTCCCAACGTGAGCGCGCTGATGCGAACGAAGCCGCGACCTGGACCGCGATCACCAATGGATCGTCGCTCAATCAGGTTCGCGCCATGCCTGAATTCCTCGCGCTGCCTGGCGCCAAGCAAGAGCAGATCAAGGAGCACATCGTCGATCGCGCGTGGTCGCTGAGTCAGCGCGCGCGCGAGGCGCAGAACCAAGACGCCAGCGCCACAACGCGCAACGGGTTCGCCGCCTATCTCGACTACTCGAACCCCGAAAAGCTGGCGGCCATGACGGAAAATCAGATCGTGAACCTGTTGCCCACACTCGGCCAGCGGCTCACTGGCGATCTCATGGAGAAGCATCGCGCGTTGCAGAAGTCTTCCGACGTGGTTCGCGAGGCGAAGATCGACGACGACGCATTCAAGCAGATCGCCACGGGAGCCGGCTTCAAGCCCTACGATACGAAACAGTCGGTGGACGACAAGGCCACGCTCGGCCGCCTGCGCAACGCCGTCGAGGCGGCGATCGATTCCGAGCAGCGCGCCACCGGCAAACCTCTGGGGCGTGACCGCAAGGAAAAGATCATGCAGGACATGGTGGATCGCAAGGTGAAGTTCGACGTGTTCGGAACCGACCCCGAGCTACCGGCTGCGATCGTCGTGCGCGACAAGGATGCCAAGGGTTACTACGACCCGGCGAAGGCATACGTGCCGATCGCGAAGGTGCCCGCCGACTATCAGTCGCAAGCGCTCAACTACATTCGATCGAATGGTGCCATCGGGACCGGCATGAGCGATGTGACCCTGATCGGGCGCGGCAATGTATCGTCGCGCATCGAGCGCGCCTACGCGGCCCGATTGCTTGGCGCCAAGCGCGAGCAGATCGAATCCATCCTCAAGGGTCAATGATGCCGGACGTTTCTCTATTCCCCGAAGACCCCGTTCAGGGCACGCGACCTTTCGAGTTGGGCGCGACGGCCAGCAAGCCCGCGCTCGGCCAAACGCTGTTCCCCGACGATGAACAAGCCTCGGCGCTGAAAACGGCCGTCGCCACCGGCAAGCCAGACAACGCCGCGCGCGTGCTGAAGATGCAGACCGCCACCGGCATGCCCGTGCCGGTGATCGAGCGCAACCTTGACGACATCGAGCGCGAGACGAAGAAAGCCGGCTTCGATGCCGAGCAGTTTCGCCGCACCAGCCCGTACCTCTCGAACTGGCTTGCCGAGAATCCCAAGCATGCCGAACTGGCGAGCGACGATCTCGGCACCATGGGTGCGCTCGAATGGCTTGTGACGGCGCCGGGCCGTGCCTACAAGCAAGGGCAGGCGCAAGTCGAGTTCGGCAAGCTGTCGAGCGATTCGATCTTTCGCAACCTGTCGGCCGATGAAAACAAGCGGCTGGATGAACTGCGGGCCGACATGCAGCGCGGCGGCAACCTGGGCGCGGAATCGTGGCTTGGCAAGGCCGTGACGGGCGGCGCACAGCAATTGCCCATGCTATTCGGCGGGCTGCTGGCCGGCGCCAGCACCGGATTGCCCGCCGCCGCGTCAGGAATGGCCATGGCGGCCGCTGCGGGCCAGCTTGGCCCGCAGGTCGCATTGCCCGAAGAAATCGCTACGGTGCCCGCTGCTGGCCTCGTGGGCTACCGCATCGGCTCCACGGCCGGCGCGGCGCAGTTCGGGTTCGAGCAGGAGTCCGGACATGCCCTGGAAGAATTCAGCAAGTTCCGCGATGAACTCGGCCAGCCGCTCGATCGCGATGTGGCGCGCGCGGCCGCGATGGCGGCGGGCGGCATCAACGCCGGCCTGGAAGCGTTCCAGCTTCACACGCTGTTGCGCACGATCCCGGGCGCCGACAAGCTTACGGGCGCCGTCACGCGAACGGCGATCCAGCAGGCGCTCGCGCAGCCGACGATCCGGGTCGCCTTGAAAGACCTGATGGTGGGCTACGGCAAGACGCTCACGACCGAAACCGCAACCGAGGTTGCGCAGCGCGCGGTAACGATCATGTCGGGCGAACTCGGCAAGGCGGCGAGTGGCCAGAACATCGCCTATCGCTCTGCCGGCGACATCGCAGGGGATCTGACGCAAGAGGCGATCGACGACGCGCAGGCGTTCACGTTCATCGTCGCGCCAGGCCATCTCGCGGGCGGCGCGCGCGACCTGATCCGCGTTCGTGAGGCTGCGAAGAACGAGCAGTTTTTCACTGCGCTCGGGCAGGGTGTGGCGGACAGCAAGACGTTCCAGCGCATGCCCGAGAAGGTGCAGGAATTCATCTCGCGCGCGACCCGTGACGGCCCTGTGGAAAAGGTCTATGTGCCGGTCGAGGCATGGCAGACCTATTTCCAAGGCGCTGGTGCCGACCCGGCCGCCGCCGCGCAGGCCGCGCTGGGATCGTCGGAAGCCTACGAGGAGGCGGTGCGCACCGGCTCGGACATCGCGATCCCGATGGCGACCTACGCGACGAAGATCGCGCCCACCGAGGCCAATGCGTTCTTCGCGAACGAGGTCCGGCTGGGCGCCGACGAATTGAACGGGCGCGAGGCCAAGGAGTTGCAACAGGCCATCGCAACGCAGGCCGAGGATGCGAACCGCGCTGCCGATGAGCCGGTCGCTCTGAGCGCCTCGCGCGTGCGCGAGGACGTGACGGGCCAGCTTATCGGGGCTGGCTTCGATCGAGGCAGCGTGGAAGCCTACGCGGGCATGCACGAGGCCGCGTTTCATTCGCTGGGCGAGCGCGCCGGCATCGACCCGTTCGAGTTGTACCAGCAATACGGCCTGCGCATCGCCCGACCGCTGCCCGAGGTTCTGAGGCAAGGCGCGAAGGTCGATGCACTTGATCCGCTGATCGACCAGGTGCGCGCCGGAACTCCGGAAGGCGCCGGCCAGGGCCAGTCGTTGACCGACTTCCTTCGCGAGCGCGGCGGCGTGAAAGACCAGGGCGGAAGCCTCTCGGCGATGGATGCCGACAGGGGCCGCAAGCCGTTCCAGAAGCGCCTCGTGAACGAGGGCGGAATGGGCATCGACGACGCGCTCACGGCGGCGCAGGAAGCTGGATATTTCCCGATGGATGAGGCCGATGCGCCGGCCAGTCTGACGGGCCGCGATCTGCTCGATGCCATCGATTCAGAACTTGGCGGCCAGCCGCTCTATTCGACCGCGCAACAAGACCCGTCGACGCTGTCGAAACAGCAGGCCGTCTCCGCGCTGGCCGATCACCTGGACAGCTTGGGCGTGGACGTGAACGCGCTCTCGAATGAGGAGATCAAGAAGATCGTCGCGGAGGCTTCTGCGAATCAGGGGAATGTCGGAGATGTGGTTTTCGAGCAGAACGACAAGCGCACCATCGACGTTGATGGCGTTGCCCGGCCCGTTGTGAATTCTCGCGGCGAGCCAATCCATTGGAGCGAGGATGGCGTAACGGCATTCTGGCGTTGGTTCGGGAACTCCAAAGTTGTCGACAAGCGCGGGCGTCCACTTGTCGTATATCACGGCTCTTCGGATATGCGATGGGTCAAGGAAAGCGGAGTCTTTTCAACTTTTGACGAGAGGATGGCTGAATTCAAGGTTGATCCTGAAAAAAGTAAAGAAAAGGCGCTCTCCGAAAGGGCTTACTTCTTTACCGATTCCGCACGCACGGCAAAGACTTACGCCGATCCGAAAAGGTCTTTCGATTACGCCAATGCAGAGGAAGGCGTTTTGCGAATCTACTTGAAGATCGAAAACCCTGAGATTGTCGATGGGGGCGGGCAGCATTGGAGAGACGTTCAATCAGGAATAAGCAAAGAGAGCTTTGTCGAATCGTTGAAAGAAACCGACAAGGACGGGTTGCTCATAAGCGACGTGCAGGACAACTACGCCAGCGCGCGGGGCGGCGCCGATCCTGTTAGCAACGTGTGGGTGGCATTCAACCCCGAGCAGATCAAATCCGCCACGGCCAACATCGGCACCTTCGATCCGCTCTCCGGGAATATTCTCAAGCAAGACGCCGCCAGCGGCCCGCGCGGCGCGATCCGCTTCGGCGCCGATCGCCAGTTCAACATCGATCTTCTGGCGCGCGCCGACCTTTCCACGTTCATTCACGAATCGGGGCACTTCTACCTGGAAGTCTTCGGCGATCTGGCCGATGCGATTCGCTCGATGAATCCCGACTCGCTGACCGACCAACAGCGGCAGATGGCCACCGACTACGATGCGGCGCTCAAGTGGCTCGGCGTCGAGTCGCGAGATCAGATCGGCGTCGAGCAGCACGAGCAGTGGGCGCGGGGTCTTGAGGCGTACATGCGCGAGGGCAAGGCGCCCAGCGCCGGCCTGCGATCCGTGTTTGCCAAGTTCCGCTCTTGGCTGCTGAATGTGTACCGCTCGATGGCGCAATTGAACGTCACGATCAACCCAGAAATTCGCGGCGTGATGGATCGTGTGTTCGCCACCGATCAGCAAATCGAGGCGGCCGAACGCGAGGCCGACATCGTTGCGCTGTTCACGGACGCGAAGATGGCCGGCATGAGCGAGGATGAATTCGCCGCCTACCGCAAGACGGTGCAGACTGCATCGGAGCGCGCGCGCGACACCTTGCAAGCGAAGCTGATGGCGCAGTTGCAGCGCGAGCGCGAGGCGTGGTGGAAGGAAGAACGCAAGGGCGTGCAGGCCGAGGTCGCCAGCGAGGTCTACGCGCAACCGGAGTACGTCGCCCTCTCCGCACTGCAACGCGGCGCCATGCCGGACGGCTCGCCGCTGCCCGGTGAAATCCAGTCCGTCAAGTTGGACCGGGCCGCACTGGTCGATGTCTACGGCAAGGAATTCCTCAAGCGCCTGCCGCGCCCCTACGTGTACGCCAAGGACGGCGGCATTGCACCCGACCTGGCTGCGGAGTTGTTCGGGTTCAAGTCGGGCGATGAACTCGTGATGGCGCTGGCGAACGTGCGCCCCGTCAAGCCGCTGATCGAGGCCGAAACGGACGCCCGCATGCGGGAGCGTCATGGCGACATGCTGCTTGACGGCTCGATCGCCGATGCCGCGCGCGCGGCCGTGCTGGGCGACGATCGAAGCATCGTGATCGAGGCCGAGATGAAGGCCCTCCGGCGCCGGCAGCGCGAGGTCGCGCCCCACCTGGCACAAGAGCGCGCGAGAAGCCAGCGTGAGGCCGATTACGCGGCTCGCTGGGCCGATGCGGAACGCAAGCTCTCCGTGGCGATCCAGAGGGGCGAAGACCAAGCGGTGATCGACCGGCTGGATTCCGAACTGAAGGCGCTCAAGGCCAACACGCGGGCCGGCGCCGCCATGCTGAACACGGGCCTACCTACCGTCGCGGTGATCCGCGCCATGGCGCGCGGCAGGATCGCGCAGGCGATGGTGCGGGATCTGAATCCGAGCCTGTACCTGATCGCCGCACGCAAGGCCAGCAAGGCGGCAACGCGAGCCGCCGCGACCGACGATTTCAATGAAGCGTTCGTGCAGAAGCAGCGCGAACTCCTGAACACCGAACTCTACAAGGCGGCGATGGATGCGCGCGCCGAGGTCGATGCGACGGTCGAGTACATGCGCTCCTTCGACCGCGCGCCCAAGCGGCAGCGCATCGGCAAGGCTGGGGCTGACTACCTCGATCAGATCGACGGCCTGCTTGACCGCTTCGACTTCAAGCGCGTGCCACTGAAGGTGCTCGAACGTCGCAAGGCGCTCGCGCTGTGGGTCGCCGAGAAAGAGCGCCAAGGTCTGCCGGTGGACATCGACCCGGCTTTGATGGCCGAAGGTTCGCGGCAGAACTACAAGGAAATGACGGTCGAGCAGTTGGCCGGCCTGCGCGATACGGTGAAGCACATCGAGCACCTGGCGAGCCTAAAGAACAAGTTGCTCAAGGCCAAGGCCAAGCGCGAACTCGATGAGGTTGTGGCTGATCTCGACGAATCGATCCGCAAGAACGGAAACGAGCGGCCGCGCAATCTCGAACCGCACCTTGCAACGCAGGAGGCCGGCCGGCTGGCGGAAGGCTGGTTCGCTGGCCTCAAGAAATTCTCGTTCCTGGCGCGCTTGATGGATGGCTACAAGGACGCCGGCCCCGTGCAGGAATACCTCGTCCGGCCGCTCAATGAAGCGGCCACCGAAGAGGCTTCGATGCGCGAGGCGGCGACCATCAAGCTCGCGGAAATATTCGCGGTCTATCGCGGCAAGGAAGCGGCGGCGCTGTACCGCAAGACCCACATTCCCGAGATCGGCGGCCCTCTGACGAAGATGGGCCGCGTGATGGTCGCGCTGAATTGGGGCAACGAAGGCAATCGCTCGCGCGTCATGGACGGCTACGGCTGGAACGAACAGCAGGTCGGCGCGATCCTCGACACCCTCGACGAACGCGATTGGAAGTTCGTGCAAGCCATATGGGATTTCATCGACTCCTACTGGCCGCAGATCGAGGCGAAGGAAAAGCGCGTCGATGGCGTCGCGCCGGCCAAGGTGGAAGCCACGCCCGTGCAGACCCGGTTCGGCGAACTGAAGGGCGGCTATTTCCCCATCGTGGCCGACGATCGCCAGGATGCCCGTGCGGGCGCCAACGCCGAGAGCGGGTTCTACGAGATCGCGCAGCAAGCCAGCCGAGCGCGGGCTTCGACGCGGCGCGGCCACACCGAGGCGCGCGCCGAGAAAAGCGATCTGCCCGTGCGGCTCGACTTCGGCGTGATCCAGCAGCACATCACGCAGGTGATTCACGATCTGACGCACCACGAGATGCTGATCGACGCGGGCCGCATCCTGGGAAACAAGACGGTCCAGGCGGCGATCTATGCGACGCAGGGCGAGCAGACCTACAAGCAGATCAAGAGCCTGATGCTCGATGTCGCGATCGGCGAGGCGCCCGCAGTGTCGACTTGGGAAAAACTGCTGAACCGCGCTCGCACGGGAAGCTCCATCGCCGCGATGGGCTGGTCGATCACGACGGCGTTGCAGCAACCCACAGGCCTATCACAGTCGATCGTTCGCGTGGGTCCGAAGTGGATCGCGCTCGGCCTCACGCGCTGGCTCCGCGACGCGGCCAGCTTGAACAACACCGTGACGTGGGTTCACGGCAAGAGCGAATTCATGCGCCTGCGCCACAAGACCCAGCTTCGCGAGATCAACGAAATATCGAACAGCATCGGACTGCGAACCGGGAAGATCGGCGGCTGGGTCGATGAGGCGTTGCGCACGACGACGTTCGATCACGTCACGCGGCAGGGCGTGCTCGATTCGTTCTTCTGGATGATCGGCAAGACGCAGCAGCTTGTGGACGTGCCGACCTGGATCGGCGCCTACGAGAAGGCCATGGACTCAGGGGTGTCCGAGGCCGACGCGATCGAGCGCGGCGATCAGGCGGTGCGTGACTCGCAGGGCAACGGGCAGATTCAAGACCTTGCCGGCGTGCAGCGCGGCGGCCCGCTGCTCAAGCTGTGGACGAACTTCTACTCCTACTTTTCCGTGACCTACAACCTGCTGGCCGAGAGCACCGGGCGGACCAATT
>JAOYMO020049020.1:0-41407 GCA_025802455.2 Iodosphaeria phyllophila
GATGGACGTGGTCGCGGTCGTGGCCGTGGTCCACGCGGACGCGGACGCGGCGGCTCGGACCGCAACCAAGAGCGCCAGGTTAAACCAACCGAGGACGAGCGTCCCCGTATCAACGTAACCAAGAAGCCGGAGCAGACCAGTCCCAAGACTGCAGGCACCAATGGCAACGGCAAGCGTGTCTGTGACGAAGACGCCGGTGGCGAGCCTTCATCCAAGAAAATCGATACCAAGGGGACTGTGGCTAAACCAGCGGCCGAGGCTTCATCATGATAATCAAGCATAACATATCTATACCCATGTACTATATTTTATACCTACTCATCGTAGCCCTGATTCATCTCTCGGGGAGGTGATCAGAACAGAATTCAAAGAGATGACTGATGCCACGATATCCCACCTTAATTTGCTATCCCTACACATAACTTGCTAGCTCGATCGCAGACCATGCGATCCCGATACCACAGCTCGGGCTTATGTCATGTGTCATGGGTATTGATACGATCGCTAGCTAGCTACTACGTGGATTGAGAGATCAAATGGAGGGGATCCTGGGTTCACGTATGGCGTTGGGACTGGCGTTTAGGGGGCTTTACATATTTTTTATTAGAAATAGTATTCCTTATGCATGGAAAAATGACGATGAGTTGAGTTTGAGGAATTTGAATGAAAGTGAGATTGTTTGTCTCTCTTTATCTGATACTCTGCCTTTTCTCATTTGAATGCATCTTGGTATGGTCATGATCAAAACCTGACCTCAAATCAGCATGCGCTAGCGCATTATCGCTGAACCCAAGTCCGGAACCCTTACATTACACCTCGACCACACCTCAAGTTGGGTCGTTATGAAGTACTTTTTCTTCTTGGCAACTGGTTTGATCAGGATTGTGCTTGTCTGCTAAGTGACTATATCTTATAGATCCACCCCGAAGATATTTCACTATATCAAGAGTCACTTGAGCGAATACGTGGGCAGTCATGCCCCTCTTTGGGCCTCATGCCCAAGACTTGGAAGGAGAGTGTGGCGTGCCGGTGTGAGGTCTCTACGAGTAATGCTTGGTATGTGTAACAGTCTCTATGAGAATGAAGTATTTGTCTTCACAGTAGAACCAAGGCTAAGTTAAGAGAGCCACTACTGAAAGCGAGCAATTCATTCTGACCAAGACTTCTAGTCAAACCAATTCTTAGCCTGGGCATTCTCGCAAGAGGCTCCGCTGCGATGATGTCTTCCTGGAAGCCAGCCCGTTCGTAAGGGTACCGTATCAGTACTGTACTTCATGTCACAATCGTGTGCTACCGAAGACCGTTGCCGTCTCTGCTCGCAATCGCCAAGCCAACAGGCCGGTAGCCGCTTCTGGCGAGTGGTCCGGGCGTTGCGACGAGCAAACCACCAAACAACCCCGGCAAAGTGCCGGGAGTCGGCGATTGCGTGATCTGCGCTAAGAATCTTGGGATTTTTGATACACTGCGCGTGAAGTCATATGGACCTTGTGTTTGCCTCATGCTTCATACAAACATTTTATCTCCTCTCCACATCTCCCAGTTCAGTCCTGGTCGTCACCCTTTTTCTTGCCAATTTCCGCGCTCCTGGTATCACCATGCGCCGAACAACGTTCATATCATCGTTACGACAGACTTCACGAAAATTATTTGGCGGCTCGGATTGGCGATAATGCAACACGAGCAGAGACTGGTTTGTGTATTGGTCTGACAAAATGAACAGGGAGATATTGAAACCCCGACAAAATTCCAAAGAGCCCTATCTTTCAACCGTCACATCCTTAAAAATCTTGGATATCGAACCCAGAATCGAAACACCAACGCCGCCCATGCCTAGAACACGAAACACGAAAGGCCACTTCCAACATCCCAGCGCTGACTGCTACGACCGAAGGATTTGACCATATGCGGAATAGTGGCCGCATTTGGCTACATGACTTTGCCTACTCGTCTTTTCGTCAAAGATGAAGCAGCCACCTCGCGCAACATTGGGAGGTGTGTACACTGGCTTAAGTGAGCATTGTGCCATGCTTGACATGGAAAGGAAATACGGGACATACAATGCAGCGAGACAGCGTAGTCGCTGCCTTCGTTCGATATCCGGTGGACGCCTAGGTCATCCGCCATATACGCGACACTATTCTCCGTATACACGGATCTTTTCTTTACATTCATGGGTGTTGGCTCTTTTACGTCTGGGTCGGGGAAATCGTATCGCGTCTCGGTCAAACTGCCTTGCAGGATCTTCATGACACAATGCGCATTGCCATGGTCGTGAATGGGGCTCCCTTTCCCAGGAGTCCATGCAAGCACAAGCTAGAAGCAGAGCATGTCAGTCCACTAGCACGATGGTCGAATCGTTCCAGAGTCGAGACGTACCAAGTTGCTCTTGCCATTCCCATCATCCACGAGGTTTCGAGTGTACCCTCGACTTGGATCAGGCAAAGCGTACCTGGACCACTCAGCCTCGCTGGACTGGTATTTGGCCATGGCATCACTCAAGCGATTGACATCTACTTCGGCAGAATCAAGTCCGGACGTCGGACCCAACTCGTCCTTGAGCACCTGGACTAATTGGTCGAACTGGTTCGCTTCAACCTTAAAGGAGAACCGTTTGACCGTTGACGGGCTGGTGATGGTTAATGTCGACATTTCCGTTAGTAGGTGAAGCTAATATGAGATAAGGAGTCGGTCTTGAAAAGCGTCGGATGAATAGCGATATGGTTCAAGCAGAAGAGAATATCTCAGGACAGAGGCTACTGATATTTGCTTAGAAGATGTGTTCTATTTCTCACCACGATGCAAAAGGGAGCAGATGCATTGGAACTACCGGAATCTGCCCCACTCCTCGCTTGAACACGCACGACGGTTCAGGATCTTTACTTTCACCGATACCGGCCGCGATTACCTCACCGTTCCGACAAGGTCGCCCGGACGTTTGTTGCTTCGACCCACTTGGCATTGATGGGATCCCTGTCATCGGAGCAGCATATGAATGGCATTGCACAACTCTGACGGATTCTTGCAATCAACTTGTGCTGAAACCTGCAAGAAATCGGAAGACTACTATCAATTTCAGGCCGTTCAGCCTCTTTCTTGCGTTCACTCTAACCTGTTTTACGGTTTCATTGGTCCTCCTGGTATCGGCGAATAGCACCTGCCAATTCCGTTTTTGGCAGACCCCGTGATAGAATTTGCAGCCCACATGGGCTCCCTTTTAGCGCCGGGATCCTTTCAATCCGGCTATTCAAGGGCTCGGCTGTCATGGCTGTTCTCAGTGATTATTTCGACGTCCGGATGTTCCCTGGCTATTGGAAATATTTCTTTGTCAATTCTGCGCGCGTGAGCGCATGACTTCATGTATCAGCCACGAGAGTTTCTACCAGTATTTTGCCAGCATCATTCTGACAAAGTGATTCCCGGGAGCAAAGAAAGAAGTTCTGGACCTAAACAAAATACAGACATGTCCATATTGTGTCGTTTCACCAGCGTATCTAGCTTTATCCCTAGTTTAGAATTCAGCAGCAATGAACTGACGATGGTTATCCGAGCAAAGAGAGATGCATGGACCGGTGCAGTGACCTTGTCGCCGTGTTGCATCGCCTTGATGAAACAACAAGTCGGATCGCATCCCGCCACCAGTTCTTCTCGTCTTACATGTCCATGCTCCCATCAGTCCCTGTTTACGCGCAATCCTGATATTGCCACCGTAGCTATGCAAAATGCAATGCATTTCCTGTTATCCCTCGACACGATGTTAGGGGTCACGCTACCTCCGTTCTTTGTTACCAGAAACTTGCATTCTGTGACTCAGACCGACTGAGCGAGCTTCCCATCTTTGCGCTGGGCGTTTTCGTTTTGGGGTTTTTGTTTGCGCTTGCGGAGGACCCTGAGGAAGTCTGTCCTCCGGCTTGCGCCCCACCTGCCCGCCCTGCCCACCCTGCCGCCCCAAAGATAACAGCAGGCTTTCCTAGAGATAAGATCCCGGCATAAACGATAAGCCATGAATGATTACTGTGTACGTACTCCTTAGTCTACGCTACCCACACCGCCAGCAGCCAATGGAGGGGGTCCTCGCTTGAAGGGGTCCAAATCCGAGAAGCTGGTCCATCAGCCATCACAAGTCGAGGAAGGTCAAGATATCACACAATGGCAAATCTTCTGACTGGCCGTAGTAGCGGCCGGTATTCGTGTGCCTTGGTATCCACAATCGGTTCGCAGATTTCTGGCTACAAGAGATGTCTTCGAAGAGTTAGTGGAGAAAGCGGCGGTGGGCTCTTCCTGATACCCCGGAAAGCCAGGCTCTGATCAACGACTCTATTATTATCCAATTGATTTTGGTGAACAGATTGCATCTACCATTACGCATTTGTCTTGAATGAAACAATGAGGAATGGAAAATTGATGCTGATGCCAGTAAAGTAAAGGCATCCATCAACGAGAGAACAGTGGATAGACTCCAAACTTGAAAACTTGGTACGGTTCCAATTCAAGGTCGTTCCAGTTTGTTCGCGCATGAACAAACCCGCTTTCGACTTCGGAGAACACTCTCCTTCAAACCCCGAATACCTCGAATAGTTGATGATGTACGTCCTCCCCCCCGCTCTAGCTTTTTGCTGTGCTGTGAACCATGGTCATCAGGTAGAACGCGTACTGTATTCATCCACAAGGAGTGATCACGACATGCCGGGAGGCTATCACGCCATGATTCTTCTTGCCGGGCGAGGCCCTGTAGTATCATCTGGGCTATCCGTACGTGTTGTCAGTGGATTGAGCTTCGTAGACAGTCTTATCATGTTTCAGGCAAATCAAATAGGTCGTGCAAATTGATTGATGATGATGCTCTCATCCAGAATGGTCAAAAAAATACGGAAATGAGAGGGGAACCTACCATATGGGAACGTTACTCATCCAGGGCGAGACTAGATACAATACCCAGGGGGCTGGACTTCCTTCCTTGCCGATGTTGCCGCCTCTATTTTTGCCAGTGATTATGGCGAGAACTGATATGGCTTACCTCTCCAGATCGTTTTGAGCCTAGATGACTAGCAAGTGTCCTGGCCGGATTTAAAGCCCAGGGAACAGATATTCGAGTTTGGACTCGACAGATACAGAGGCACGAGAGCAAGGGAAAGAACCCATGTCAAGTGTGCTTGAGTTGCAACCTGCGGCCATTGTTTCCTTCCATGTGATTACATAGAGGCATCATGGCTGCTCAATTTTCTCATGTCGATAAGAAACGCATCGATGACTTCGCTAAACGATCTACTAGCACTTGACTGCAGTAGAATGATGAACGCTTCTCTAGAAGCAACATACATCTGGTCTTATAGCCCAATATTTGTGAAAGATGGTACATACGACCATACCTACCAGCAAGCTCGGGATCCCGTCCGCTCTCCCCCAGATAAGTTGGTAAGGGTTAGATCAGTACCTAGGGTCGGCGACGACCTGGGAATCTCTGGTGTTGTATATTTTCTCTTACTTTTTTTATTCTACTTTTCACCAGTGCTTAACACGATAATCCGATGCCATGCTGAAGAAGGGCAGGGGTTCCGTTGATTGTTGTCTTTTGTGGATTTATGCGGCTGGTCTTGAAAGGGCTTACAAAGCGTACTGTTCTGCGCGCAGCTGTCTTTTCCACGAGTAGCAACGTCGCAGCCTCGATCCCCAAGCCCGGATTTCTGATCACCGCCAGGATCAAATAACAGCGTGAAGCGGCAACCCGCAAGAATCGCCAAAATGGTCTGATCGTCCGAGATAACAGTTTTTGATTTTCGGGGTTTAGCAGCACCAGTTTTCCCACCTGGCAAAAAGATATCCCGATTTCATTCTATCAAAGCATTCATTCTTTCCGCCTTCGCCTTTCGCCTTTCGCCTGATCGATCACACTTTCAAATCTCAATGCCACCGATCAAGTTCCCGCCATTCGGTCTCGGAAACGACATCTGCCACATCCCCCGCATCCTGAAGATACTAGCCCGGCGATCCACAGGCCGCAGTGGCGCTGCTGCTGCTGCTTCTCGCTCCCATGGCGTCAAGTTCATGCAGAAGGTGTTCACGCCCCGAGAGCTCCGGCAGCCCAGGGTGTGCCGGGTGATGCGGTTGATCCGCGAGGCTGTTGATGATGGAGTGGCCGGTGCCGATCCGGGATGTAGTGCACGCCGGAACACGGCGCTTTGGGGGGCGGCGGTGTTCGTGGCTGGCCGGTAGGGGGTTTCTAAGATTTCTTTCCTTTTCCTTTTCTCCTCTTCTTTGGCTCCGTGTCTTGCTTGGTTTGTTTTCTTGCCTGTTCTGGGCATAGTCCATCTTCACCGGGATCTTACTCCCCACCCCCCATACTGAGCGGCCCCAAACATGAGCAGGGCTGGATTGCCCCTCGACCGGAATGAAGCTTGTCTTGTCCAACCTTGCTAAACGAGCGATCTCACCGAACAGATTTGCAGCCAAAGAAGCTGCCATCAAGGCGCACAGTCCACGCAGGCTGGTCCTGCGCGATATTGAAATCGTGCCGCAGGGCTCCGTGGGCAAGGACTGCCAAGAAGCCAGGGACAGTGACGACGGCGGGAGGGGAGGTGAAAAGGCAGTGTCGAGTGGGCCTGTGATGGCGCTTACCAGGGGGGACGAAGGAGGAGATACGGCCACCTGGAGGACTGGCGGGCCTGGGAGGAGAGAGGGAAGTCCTGGAGAGATGGGGACAAGAGACGATGGTCGCGGCAGGAAGACGAAGTCTGAGGAGGGGTTTGATGTGGGAGGTGCTGGGGACGATACGCAGGTAGAGATGTATAGCGGCATGGCTATGGTTAGTATAAGCCATGATGGTGATTATGCCACCGCGGTTTGCATAGGGATACCGGGGTAGAGCCAAGCCTCAATCGAATTAGTCTACTCTATACTTGTAATGCTCGGTGAAAATTGTCTAGTCCAGTCGGCTACGACATGTGCGGTAGTGTCCTGCGGTAATTTACCGGCAGCAGTAGGAAACATCGTTGCACTTGTCGCGGCCCTTTCCACCATCTGGGATATTGACCCTGCAGGATTGGACACTTCACAGTTGCTGGCTCGGAAAAAAGGTCGACTTGGTTTTGAGGCGCAATTTTGATCGAACATCTCACTTGATAAGGGCTAGCGGGAAACATCCGTTGATGGCGGCTACCGCGTTGGCGTTCTTTGGGGTAAAATGAAGCTACCCACGATGGAAGATCAGCGACCACACTCGCAAGCTTGATCATGGCGAAACTTTGGCCATCCTCGCGCTACCGCGGACACTGTCCATTTGAGAACTCAGCCGAGATAGGCAGGACGTAGAATTGAGATCTAGCGAGCCACAATGCTAACATAAGTCAGGCTAACAAATAGTGAATAAAATAGCTCCAAGGCCAATAAAACGAAACTCCACCAAAAAGAAAAAATGAGCACGCCGCACGGGACTCGAACCCGCAACCCCAGACTGTCCTCCCAGTGATAGGAGGTCTGTATGCTACCCTAGAAAAGCCGATGATTAGCTACCTTGCCCAGTAGTTCCCAATCCTCTTCCATTTGGGAAGTCAGGTCAACTCACATTGCACCAACGGCGCTGAAAATGTCGACCAGGCACTCCATACTTGGTGGGAAAAGTCGCGCTTATCTGGGTATGGGTGTTGATTCGTGCTGAGGGCGGATTTTGATTGGTTGAGCTGGTGAGCGGATGACGTTGTTGTTCCGGTAAGGCGGGGTTGTTGGAGCATCCTGGCTATCATCCGACAAGAATCGGTTCGGGAAGGTGGTGGGGCGGGCGCGAGTCGGAGGTCCTGGGCCCTTGCTCATCGGACCTGCGATTGATTCCATTCCATTGCGGTTCGGCGCGTTGCGACGCGACTGCACCACGACTAGACAGTTGTATTGGCTGCCTGAGCGTCTTGCATGCGTCGATCCGTCAACGAACTAAGAGCAAGAGGTTTACCGTGTAGCGCTCCAATTAAGGTTGTCGTGTCGAGCCATCAGGGAGAAGGGGGGAGAAAGCCAAGATGGCGACGACAGAGCCAAACGCAGAGGCGGTCATCATGGACGGGCCTTCTCGACCACCGGGTCCCACAGCGACGGCGGCGACGACGACGACGACGGCCAACTCACTACCTCAAAAGCGGATTCTAGAAGACGACCACGCACCGGCTATCTCGTCGCCGCTCAACCCAAGTAGCGGCAGCAAAAACCAGTCGCAGGCGCAAGTGCAATCACAACCACAATCACAATCACAATCGCATCTGCAGAACCAAGACGATGCGACTGCCGGGACCCTGGGACGCGAGAAACGGACCAAGAAGGAGTCGCTAAAGAAACGCGAGTCGAACGTGCGCATGGCAACACCCACACCCGAGCCCAAGGGGAAAGAAAAGGACAAATCTGGCAGTAACAATAATAATAACAATAACAATAATAATAATAGCAAAGATGACAGTAATAAAGGAAGAGGTGATGGTAGGAACAAGAGCGGCAATGATAATAATAGTATTCCTTCGGCTGATGCATCGCCGATGCGCTATAAGTTGGCGCCTCCGAAGTTGACGGATTTTGAGCCTGCTCGTGGGCCCGTCTTTGTTCATCATCATGATGTGACGACTATTTCAGCATCTCCAGCAGTAGGAACAGGAGCAGGAGCAGGTGCAGGTGCAGGAGAAGCACAAGAGCAGCAGCAGCAGAATAAAATCTCCTTCTACGAAACCACGGAACACGTGCGCAGCAGAAAGAACTACCACTACGTCCACTGCATCGCCGACCCAGCCTTCCCCTCCTCCTTCTACTACCGCCAGACCGAGTCCCAGCCGTACGGCGCGCACATCAGCTTCGAAGATACGGCCACGCACATGTTCATGGACCAGTCCGCTCGTCACATCACCACCAACAAGGGCTACCGCATGGCCCGGGCCAATGTCGCCGTGCGCCAGGGTCGCTGGTATTGGGAATGCAAGATCACCCAGGGCTTTGTTCAACGCAACGAGGCCGGTAGACTAGAATCCCACGGCCACATCCGCTTGGGCTTCGCCAGACGCGAAGCCTCTCTTGATGCCCCCGTGGGATTCGATGCCTACAGCTACGGCATCCGCGACGTGGAGGGCCAGCAAATTCACATGTCCAGACCTAAGGATTTCTTCCCCCCCGGCCAAGACATGAAAGAGGGTGATGTCATCGGTCTCGAGATCCACCTTCCCTCCGAGAACTTACACCGCAAGGTCGTGACTGGCCACTTCAACCCGGCTGTGGACCTTCTCAACGGCGACGCCCCCAGCCTCGAGAACCTGGAAGCCCCCAACATCGTCCGCGACCGCATCCCGATCCGCTTCAAGCAGCACATCTACCTGGAGAAGATCGACTATCACAGCACCAAGGACCTCGACGATCTCATGAACCCTTCGCCCACCGGCGCTTCCGGCGCCGCCCGCCGAAGCTCCTCCGAGAAACCGAACCCCAACCATCCCCTCCCGGCCCTGCGCACCCTGCCCCGCTCCTCCATTAGAGTGTACAAGAACGGCGTCCTCATGGGCACGCCCTTCACCGACCTGCTGGCCTTCCTGCCCCCGGCCTCCAAACCCCAGACCCAGGTCGGCGCTCGCGAGGGCATGGACGACGGCATGTTGGGCTACTATCCGGCCGTCAGCGTCTTCCGCGGGGGCGCCGTGGAGGTGAATTTCGGGCCCAAGTTCTGGTGCCCGCCACCGGACTATACTCCACAAAGCGAGGATAAGGGTGGGGATGTCGACGGGGATGTGGCTATGGATCGGGATGCGGATGCGGATGCGGCTCAAGACACGTCCGCAACGATGGGGCCCTTGCACTGCCTGGCCGACCGCTACGAGGAGCAGATCGCCGAGGACGTCGTGGCGGACATCATCGACGAGGTGGGCTTCTGGATGCAGGACGGGGCGCGCGTGGTGGATCGCTTGGGCGCGGCGCGGGATGATGGCAAGGCGGATGTGGTGGGCGCGGGGGTTCCGGGCGGTAGGGAGGAGATCAAGGAGTTGGTGCAGGATGATTGATGTCTCTCAGTCTTCTGACACGGACGGGGTTGGGCGTTTTGTCGGTCTCGGTACTTCCGGAAAAAGGGAAATTGGTGCATGGGTGGTGCAGGTAGGCGTCCTGATCTTGAGTCTGCCAGAGGAATATAATATCAAAGGTTGATGGAGGAAAAGGCTTTGGGCGTATGTATCGTGGCGCTGCTCCAGTGTGCTGTTCAAAATAACTCCACGATCTGTCATGCCAGACTCGGTAAAAACTCGCAAACTCGTCTGTGTGTCAATTCCATGCCATCAGCAACAAAAGGGGTATATATCGTAATGCTATCTGGGCGTCCAACAACAACAAAAACAACCCATCCCATCCACCAAAGCACTCCCTCACTCTATCGCTCCATCATGCTCAGACCATTACTCATCAGCCAAAGCCCAACAACCATGAATCCTTTCCTTCCATTCCCCCTTCGTATTCGCAATCATTGGGAAAAAGCACCAAGCCACAAAAAAAAAAACAGAAAAAAGAAAAAAGAAAAAAGAAACAGCCTATCACTTCCAAACTGGCACTGCCTCGGCCTCGCGCCTGCCCGCTCCTTCTCCCGTGCTCCCCAACGCACTACCACCACTACCCTGTCCGAAGAGAGCAGAGCCCGTGGGAGCAGGCAACTGCGGATCATCAGGCAGCTCCTCGATTCTCTCGCGGCCGTCGATAGGATCCTGGCCCGCGGCGGCGGCAGCCGCCTCCTTCTCGAGACGGACTTCGCGGCCGCGCTTGTGGCAGTACCAGAGGACGGAGAGAAGCACTGTTGGGGGGAGATATGGTTAGCTTTTACGTTCCCCTTTTCTTTTCCTTTATCCCGGTTGTGTATTCTTTTGGCACACATTCATGAGGAGCCATAGATGGGACGTAGAAAAGAGAAGAGAACTCACAAAACAAAGCAACACTCCACAAAACATTGGTCCCAATAAACGCCGGCCACCGCACCTTCAGCGCATTCACAATGCCCCTCAGTAATCCCGCTATGGCCCCCGGCTTCGTCACCAACTCCTGCAGATTCTTCGGCGTCAAGAAGGCCTTGGCCGCGTCCTTAGCGCTCTGCCCGCCTCCCTGTGCAGCAGCATCCGGCTTCAGACCCTGCGACTCCGCAGCTACGGCTAGCAGTTCCGGAGCCAGCGTGCTCGAGAGCTTGGTCGGAAGCTGCGTGACGAGTTTCTTGAGCCCCTTGGGCAGACGCTCGTAGTTGCGGGCCAGTATGCCGTCGCGGTCCTCGAGGAGGTTGGTGAGGTCGGAGTAGGCGGTCGGGGCGCCGTTGACGATGTCCTTGAGGACCAGGGTGAACTTGGAGACCATGTCGGCGGACTCGGCGCTGAGGCTGAAGGCCCGGTTGTTCTGCGCCGTCAGGTTGAGGTCGTCCAGGACGCGCGCCATGTCGATTTCTTCTTGGGCCGCTTCGTTGGCGGGCACGGCCAGATGGGAAGGGTTGAGGCCGTCGTCTTTTGATCCCTCTTTGCCTTTCCCTTTGTCCTTGTCGCCTGGTCCTGTGCCGGGAGCCTTGCGGCGGAGGGAGACGTTGCGGGCGAGATTGGTGAGGACGCTAAAGCGCTTGTTCTTTTGTTTGAGAGTGTCATCGGCGTTTTCCTGTTCTTTTTGTGTCTTCTCCCCGCTGTTTTTCTCTACGCCTTCTCGACCCCCCTCCGCTTTGCTCGCTAAGCTATCCCCATCGCTATCCCACGAGATCGCGGGCGTGGGGGTGCGCGGTGGCAGCGGCGGCCGGTTCCCAGGCTCGTCGCTGTGTTCGGCGCCTCCATCTTGGGGTCTACTGGACGTCAGACGCTCGAGGAAGTCCTGGTCGTCATGGTCAAGCAGAGGCGTGCCGTCTACCGGCATCAGTGCCTTCGAGTTCCCATGGTCGGGCTCCGACACGGTAAAGGGCGAAGCGGACGAGGGCGAAAGTGGAGAGACCGGCGTGGCGACCGTCGTGGTGGCAGCGGTGGTGGCGGCGGCGGCGGCGGCGGTAGCGGTACCGGTGGGTTCCTTCTTGGTTTCTTCCTCGGCGCGCGCTTTCTCTGCTTTCTCCTCGCGGTGCTTCTTCACCTTCTTGAAGGCGAAGTACTCGAGCATCTTGGAATTGGAAGTATCGGGACGGCTGCGGCGAAGAGTTGAAATAGCCACCCAGATGAATGCAGGCAGATAATGTAGAAAACTGGGAATGATCGTGCGTTTGTATTTTATTTTGTGTTCAAATCTGGTCTTGTAGTCTGTTCCACCCAAACATTCCCGTCTCACTTTGACCGTTCAGATCTACCGGCATGGCATCCGAGACAAAGTGGGAGGCCTTCCCGCGAATAGCCACCTCCCTCACAGCCTCCTTATCCTCCTTCCGCAGTGAAACGACGAGCTGGGAAGCGTTGGAGGCGGGTTGACATCATAGTTGTCGCATGCTTGAGGTACGGTACCGGTGTCCTGAGCACCCTTGACATCATTCTGTCTACTGGTACTTCGTATGGGCCCCGCAAACGTTTGGTGCGATACTGTGTAAAATCAGGAGCCGAGTCTCCGTGCATCTGTTTGCCTGAAACCGGCCGTGGGCTGCCAGCGTCCAGGCACCATCCGCTGCTTCGGGTATCCTCCGATATCGCAAGGCACCGGCAATCTGGGAGAGTGTCATCCGAATTAATTCATGAGGGAACTGCCGGTATTACTCTCCACGTACTTCGTGCAGATCACTAACTTATCAGATGCCGAGAAGATAGAACATCGGCTGAAGTTACTAAGGACAAGCTCGTGGGACATACCAGATCGAAAGCAAAAGAAGTCATTCCATCAGCTTCATTTAATATCGCAGCCTACAGATTCGCTATATTCGCACGACCCCTACATAGTTGATAGAGAAGCGGCCCCATCCCAAGAAACCATACCCACAAAATCCATAGCAAGAACCCCAAACCTCACACTGAACACCCACTCAATCACTCCAGCCTAGCCAAAGAATCCCAACCCCCACCACCCTCCGGTGAGCCCACGAGCCCAACCATGTCCATATTCATATCCATCCCCCAGTCCACGCCCAGCCCCATCTCGTTGAAATTGTAGTCTCCCATCGTGACCGCCGGGTTCTCCATCGCTCTCGTCCCCGTCCCTGTGCCTGTTCTTGTCGCTGTTCCGGCGCTACCCCCACTCCCGCCTCCACCGCCCGTGAACATGAACACGCCCGGGGACGGTGTTGAGGAAGCCGCTTCCTGTCTCCCGGCCTCGGCCGCGCCAGGCGTTCCTGCATTTAGATTCCCACTCCCAATATCCTCTTCCCCTGGTCGCGGCGAGTTGCCGATGGAAGGGACGGAGCCACCCCCGCTCGACCTCATGTTGGTATCCCACCCATCAAAGCCTGACTGCCAGTTCGCGCCGTCCTTCATGTACCAGTCATGCCCGTCGAGCCCAAACGTCGAGCCAGGCGTCGTATGGGGAGAGGAGCCACTTCCGGCCGTCTGGATCGGGGACGTGGGGAACGAGTACTGGGATCCTGTCCCCGACAGGCTGGCAGCCATGGAGATAGGTCGGCTCGATGGCTGTCGCGATAGCTGTCGCGGACGGAACTGCGGAGTCTGCTGTTGCCAGGCTGGTGGGCTGCCAAGTAATCCGTTATCAGGGGCGCGAGACGCCGGCACCGTTTCGTTGCTACCTGGTTGCATAGTCCCTGAACTGCCAGAGCCGGTGCCGGAGCTGGGCGATCTGGCATAATTCTGGAGCAGTCCGGGCGAAAAGGCCGAGTGCGTGCCTATGATTTGCGGGGCGGATATAGCGATGGGAGCCGTACCGTGCTGGACTTGGCTCTGGCTTTGGTCTTGAGCAACTTCATGGTTAGACCTGGCTGCTGCTGCTGCTGACGACATCCTAGATATGCCTATCTTCGGCACCGGCGGAGAGGGAAGTGTCGTCGCCGCCACTTCGGAAATCGAACTACCAATATGCGGAGACTTTCCCTTGGGTGATGGCACATTCGACGTGCTTACCACCCCCCATCTCTCGTCCGTTCTTTTCAGAATGAGCGCGGCCTCCTCGGGCAGCTCGATCCCCCACTTCTTAGCTAATACACTCAGGATGCCCAGGGTCCGGCGCGCACACAGCCAGTCCTCTGCGATTTCCTCGAGATGGCGCACCCCATGCGTGATGTCGCGGCGGGCCGTCTTCTCCGGTAGGTTGAGTAGGTGAATGGTGCAGGCCGAATGGGTCATGTAAACAGCGATGTTGCAGATCTGGCGCAGATTGTAAAGCTTCTTGTAAAGCCGCATGAGTTTGGAGATGGCGCCTGCGTTGGCGGTGCAGATACGGCGCGGGGAAACGTGGGCAGGTAAGGGGGAGGAGGTTGGTGAGTATTTGAGAAAGGGGCGGAAGAGGTGGATGAATTGTAAATGGAAGAACATGCTATTTTGCCGAAAGTCAGTACTTGTTACTCTTCATTTAAAGTTTCGGAAGACGACCTACTGCACAAGAATCACATTTGGTAATTGCCCTTCAGCCGGCTCGAGTTCCTTGGGCAATTCCTTCCGCCACTGCTCTAGCCTCCGATGCAACTCGCTCAGTTTCTTCAGCTCCACCGACTTGTCACTGGACTGCTGCTTCAGATGACTTGGATGGTAGAAGAACAGTAGTAAATCGCTACTAATTTCGCACAGCTTCATGAGCTGTAGACCGATAGCCCGGGTCCGCGACGGCTGCTTGGCCATGGTGTCCGAGCCAGCGTCGGTGTAGGCCGACCATTCTTCGGCGTCCTCATCTGGAAATACGTCGTATTTCGGAAGATGGTATGAGTTTCTTGGTAGTTGAGGCAATCGGCCCATGTAATTGGACCAGCACTTGTCGAACAGGAAGCAGCCCCAGAAAGTCATCCGACGTGCGTCCACTCCCTGCTCGTCCAGATGATCCCCATTCGCCCTGCTACCACCATCGAGGTCAAGATTCAACCCGAGATCTTGCGCCATTCTGAAGCTCATACCGCTATATACCCACCCTTTTGCCTCTCGACCGCAGCCAGCCTCGCGAACGGACATCAATGCCAGCGCCTGCACCGTCGTCAGCCGGGGCTTCTCATGCTCATCGTTTTCCATAATGAGACGTTTGGCCTCGGCAAAGAAATGATCCCCCTTGGTCCAGCTATCCCCGGGCACAGCGTAGGCTCCTTGGACGGCAGTGAAATGACAACCTAGCGCTAACATAGCGTTGACGAGCAACGGAGAGCAGTATATCGTCTTCGACGCCGCCACGCCCCCAGTATATTGTCTGCCCCGGAAGTAATCTCGGTAGAACAGGTTCTTGGACAGGGTGGCGAAATAGGGATAATGCCAGTTGAAGTACATGTTCATCAGGTGCACGATCAAGTCGATGTCCTTGGACACATCAGACCAACTGGTGATTGGATCCTCGGCCACCTCGATTTGAGGCTCGGCTTCTGTGCTCAGATGTGAAGGTCTGGGGTAGTCCTCGAGATAGATAAGGTTTGACGTTCCGCCGATGAAGCGGACCGAGCCGTTCTCGAGCCGCAACTCTCCCATTTTCTGGGCCAGGTCGTGTTCGCCTTCAATGGCCTTGTCCGAAGTGAAGTAGTAATCTGCGCTGCTCTCATGTGTCTCCTGGTCATCGCCATCATAGTCGCCGCCGCTACCACCGCCACCGCTGCTATTCCGGCCTCTTCCAGTATTACTATCTCCACCGCTGGGTCCTTCCGTCCCGCCACATCCTCCTATCCCTATCCCGTCCACCCTGCGACCCTTACGGCTGGCATCATCCCATAGGCCCTGCTGCTGGTTTTGGCCCTGTCGTTGCTTCTCCTTCTGTATCTCTTCCGCAGCTGCATCCAGATTGTCAGAAGCTCGTATCCTGTTCACAACCTCAAGGACATCCTCGTCACTTGCATTCAATATCGCCTCGATCAGGACCTGTAATGTCGAGTTCTGTGTTTTGTTTACGCTCTCGACCTTCTCGCGATACCGGTAGACGCCTTTCCTTCGAAGATCCGAGCTAGGATCGTAGACACACTCGGTCATGTAGACGCTGGCGCAGGCCGCGCAGCTGGGAATCGCACCGTCGCATTTTGATTTACGTTTACGACCTGTTGCGCTATCGAGCCTCCGAAGCACACGTTCGGAAGGTGAAGGTTAGTCTTGATGCGTGGTCAGGAGGTGCTCATGTGTATATGCATTGGAAATCTGTCCCTCCGCCCTGGCTCGAGTTACCGGGCATGGGGCAATGGGACCCGCCGCTCATCATACCCCACAACGCGCGCACGTGGCGTGAATGCTCGGTGGTGAAGGATGAGAGAACTGTCGATTACGGCCTCATCTTCTCATGCGCGCGCATGTGATGCGGGACTGTAGACGGATGCAGAATTCACTAACAGGCTATGCAAGCGGTGCTTATACACTTCCGCTTCAAGCTGGCGGGATCACCTCTGCGGGACTTCTTCCTCGCCGAGCCGCCGCTCTCATCGCCGCCGACTGCAGAGGACCCACGCGCGGGGGGTGGAGTCATTTCGGAAAGATCGTCGCGATCATGCGATTGTTCCAAGCGCAAACAAAGATGGGATCACGACGGGTGCATCGTGAGCGGGAAGGCTTGGAGCGTTCTATGATACCTAAAACAAGGTCGGGGAAATCCAGTAAGCAGACAAGTACCGGTGTTCTTGCAGACGCATGAGCCGGGGTATGAGTAGACTGCCAAGAGATCACAATCATGTGAAGTCTTGACCCGATGCAGAATTCTTCCCCAAGACCGTAGCTGTTCTTCTCATAAGGCTAATTAAACAATGAACGGTATTCCATTGTAAAAGCATGACTCGTCCAATGGCGCTTTGCTGATTAATATGCAGGTTGTGCGCGCTTCGCCCACTTCGCCGTCGAAGACTCGTTCTAGAAGATCAGAGTCTAGACTATTCACAATGTTGGCGCTTCACCCACTTCAGTTGAGATTTCGTTCTAGGAGGTAAGAGCCTGGACTATTCACAATACTGTAGAGCCGTCTAGACTATTCACAATGCTGCAGATGTTGTCTAGACGTTTTGGCATGTTTTCTTAGCACTACACGTTGGTCCAGCCCCCACAGAGTAGCAGACAAAGCCTTTTCGTTCTGACCCGGTTGGCTCATCCAGAGAGCTGGTTCGCAAATTGATCTTCCAAGAAAGTCATGCCGGTGATGCCGGTGATGCCGGTAATGCCGGTAATACCGGTGGTCTGGTTGACATGGAAAGGCCAGGAATTCCAGCTCGAAAGGGGGGTTGGCACCCGCCCTAATTATCCGCCCGCAGGGGGATCAGATAATACCAGCTGCTGGGCTTTCTTATCAGACAAGCAACAAGGATCGATCGGGTTTCAAGTCTAACCCGAGCTGCAGGCGCATGCGTACTGTGGCGCTCAATAGGCCGGTCTGGCTTAGTTCGTGTGAGTGTATCTGACATACTTGGAGGAGACGGAAACATCCGAAAAGGGGGACTTGAAGGAGTGGGATGGCTGCATTATTCGTTGAGATCTCACGGGACGTGCATCATTTTGCCACAGGATGTGGCGCACGGTCATCAACCCGTCTCAGTCAAAGAGTTTCTTGAACAACGAAATGCATTGAGTTCCGCGACCCGAACGGATTCCGTTTCTTTTTTGGTTTACAGCAGAGCCAGGAATATTAATGCATGTACTGATGTTGGATGGTAATCAACAACTCAAACGCCCTTCATGATGCCTCCATGAACCCCTGGTCTTCTTTGAATTGATCCTCTAACACCCCATGAACACGCAATCGAAGTTCGTCTCTCATGTCAGTGTATCGTGAAGCTATCCGCTACTTTTGAGCCAAGGCCAGTCCGACAGTGCCCTTGCCCTGGTCATAAACGGAATAAAATTTTCGAAGGAACGGGTAGCCGAGAACAGCCAGAGGTCTCCCGACAAAAAGGTTTTCGCCTAACACGGCGACCATGCAATTCCCCTCACTGTCGTCGAATACATATTCGGAGGAGCTGAGTGTAAAGTCATGTCCACGCAGTTTGAATGTGATATCAGGCAGATTGTCTCGGGTCTTACAATCGACCATAATGCCCCGGGGGCCGGGTTTAGCACGGATAGCTGAAAAGAACGATTTCGCCAATTGCAAGGGAAGGATGATGACAGGAGAATTGGTGTTAAACACGATACCTGTGTGATCGAGCTCAGTCGTCTCATCACCAACGGTAAAAGAGTCAAAGGCAACTTCCCAGAAGTATGGGCGGAGTAGAGGTATTTCTGTAATGTTGCCATGGTAGTGCTTTTCGTCAACGCCGCCGAACACAACTTCGGAGTCACGGCTGTCAGCACCGCTTGAAAAATAGAAGGCAAAGACTGGCTTATCGATGAGTTTTTGGTCGACCATTTGGTACAACGGCGGGCGCATTCCTTTCTCGGCTCCTGGCAGGTCTTGAAAGCCTAGGCCCATCACACCATCCACTTGATGAATCGCAAACCGTGGATGAACCCCATCAGAAATTGTACCGAAATCTTGATTCTTGATGGTGATGTCACCTATTGAAACTGTATCCTGGGCAGCAGTGCCTACAAGGGGGACTTTGACAAGACTATATGCGAACTGAATGCTGACAGCACCACCCTTCATGTAGGACGGAGAGGATGATGTATTATAGTAGTTGAGCAAGGCACAACCGGGAAAGTGGCAAGACATTGCCGGCACCCATAGAACTCCGCTTGTGGTGTCTAGAGCGACCCTGAACTTTTGTGGCGGATCACCAATGGCGATGTCGACGACGTCTGGATTTCAAATTCAATATTGAGTCAACGCCTGTGCCCGTCTAATTAAAATGATAGAGTGGCGGGATAGGAGGACAGTCATACGTTGAAATACGCTGTGATATTTTATGGGAACTGGATGGCCCTTATCTGCATGGACAGTCTTGTCTTCAAGTGTAGCATCGTCCTGACTCTAATGACGAGTACCCGCATACTTCTGAGCTAGTGCCTGTCTTTCCTGTTCGAAGGAAAAGTCATCCTATCGAGAGACATAGTCAGAGGGCGTTGATCTTATATAAGACATAGATAGATTTGGATTCATGATTCAGATAGATCGAGCCCACCAGCTGATCTAACAACGGCACCTGCTGGAGTTTTGACTTGTGAATGCCGGCGTTGATAGCGCCGCCCACAATAATGGCGACGATGAGGAGAGCGCTTTTCATATTGGAACCTATGGTGCGAAGGAGAACGATGGAGAAATAGTTCGTGAAAGAAAGAATAAAATAAGAACCAGGACTCTATCCGATAATAATTTAGCCAATGATGATGATGACGAGGGCGATGCTGATGTTTGTGATATTGATGGAAGGGAATCTATGTAAGAGAGGGTTGTCGGAGTGCTATGTAGTGACGAGAGTCAGTCGTTCACAGCATGGTTGACCTAAGTCACATCAACCACATTGCTGGACTCTCGGCAAGCGCGAAACTGCACCTGTGTAGATCGCTTTCCTACGCTAACAATAAGCCCTCGATTTATAGCATGCTTGCTTCAACTTAAGCTGGATGGCCTGCTGGGTTTCCCTCTAGTCTGCCTTCTCGGTCGCCCTTTCCTATCTTCAACGCCAAAGTTTCTTCAGCTCCAGCAGAGGCTCGTTCCTACGTAAGCGGAAGGGGGACTTAAGCACCACTTACTATTGCGTCTAGCAAAGAGGAGAGCCCCTCGTCCTGAACTCAGAACCCCCCGAGGGAAAGGCAGGATTGACGGAGTGCTCATTGAGTCGCGTCAGCGCTCACGAAGGATCGATTCTCGACCGTATAGTACATCTTGGTTTATGCTAGTGGCTTTGTTCTTGTCAAAATAACCGAATTGGCGAGGGAAATCCACTATCTACACTCGTTCTAATATTAGGGAATTATGCATCCCCTCTCATCGTGCCTCCGTGGTTGAGGCCCTTAAGTGATGTGATCGGAGAGCATGACTATGTATAAGTGGGTAGCCAAAACAAACAAGCAAATGTGACTTTCTCACCAAAATGCCCGATTTCAAGGCCGGATAATTGTTAGACGACCACTCCGATTGGTAATATCCAAGTATACAATCTGGCAGCAATTTACTCGAATTATAACATAGTTGAACTGTAGGAACTTTGAATGAAGCCAGCGAAAGTTGCAATCGATTGAACTGGGCACAAGTTCCGTCCTCACCGAATTGTTGAAATTTTTGGTGGGGATGGTGTTTGGTTCAACTTCATTCACATGTAACCTTCGCTGGCTTCATTCGAAGTTCCTACAGTTCAATGATGTCATAATTCGAGTAAATTACTGCCAGATTGTATACTTGGATATTCCCAATCAGAGTGGTCGTCTAACAATTTTGGTGAGAAAGCCTCGTTTCCCGTACGAAGTACTCGTTCTGATTGTCCAGCCGCTGGAGTCTGAAAATTGGTTTGCGTTCATCCAATTGCGAAACCGTATCTGGTGTTTTCCCCGCTTATCTCGCGGAAACGCCTCAATGCGACCATTCCTTCCTGCATCTTTCGTGTTCTGGAATCGCGAGCCACGCGCATAAGGATCATAATCCACCACAACGATCCGTGCATAAACCCACTCTTACGGTACTACACAGACTACGGGCAGCGCTGTCAAGTAATTGTTGAATTCGGGGAGTTTATAGGACCGATACCATTATAGGAAAAGGTATGTTTTCGTGTATCGCAATAGCCAAGTCAGGTTTCTACACTGGACCGATGCTACTGCTGCGCAACGATGACTTACCCATACACAATGGATAGGAGCTAAGTCTTCAATGATAGCACGGCTTGCTGAGATCATTTTTCAGTTATTCCGAGCACAAGCTAAAGATGCCGGCTAAGCGAAAGCAGGCTAGCCAGCCAAGTGGCAGCTCTCAGAGCAAAGGGAAAAAATCTCGGGTTGCAAGTGATTCAACTTCTAGTCAAACTGGATTGCCTTCAGCATCACAGAACCCACGGGATTCTTGGGCTGGACCTCCACCAGTGTCTTTTTCATCGTCCCAACATGTACCTTCATCCCAGAGCTTCGGCGGCTTCGAGGATGATCTTCCTATCGACTTGACGCAGGAGGATGACCCTCAGATTGAACTGTACGGGTCGACCAACAACAAAATAGTGGGGGTTAGATGGTGAGTGTTCGAAATAGTCTCCTTTTTACAGTGTACAGAAACATCCCTAACGCTAATGTATTGCAGTAAGATGTCTCATAACTCCTTAGGATTGCTCAATAGGTTTTGTATAGTCAAAATTAGGCCAGGAATATCTCTTCACTAGGCCGATGTCGAGCGCAAGCGATGTTTCGAGGACATTATACCTGCTGAGCAAACCCCGATTGTCTGGATGTCGTAACTATCGTGCACAGATGAACTAACCTGCCATAGACTATAATGGTCTCGTTACCCCAGGCGAGCTTGTGATCTTTCGGCGGGAACCCCAAAACCCATATGATCGCAATGCAATTCGGGTTGATAATGTAATGGGCCGACAAATTGGCCACATTCCAAGAAAATTGGCTGAGCAGCTTGCTCCCTACATTGATGCGGGCGATCTGATCCTCGAGGGAGTTTTGACAGGCGAAAAGGGGGAATTTGACTGTCCCATCCGCATTTATTTGTATGGCACCAGCGACGTCAGCGGCCGCGCTGCCCTGGAAACTAGACTGAAGAATGACCGTCTTCTCAAGGTTACAGATATGAAGACGACTCGGAAAGAGGCTGAGGCTCGAAGAAAACTGGGGCTTCAAAGTGGCACTTCTAGCCAGGGACTTGGATCCTCGCAAGAACAGCAGCAGCAGCCGTCCGAATTGTCTCTGGAGCAACTGGTTGCCGTTAGTCAGACCGTCAATACTACGCGGGCCGATGATTTCGCCACGTCGCTGTCCACAAGCGAGGAGGATCTGGAGAAGATGCCCAAGGCCCAGCAGCCAGAAGCTCTGAAATCTCAGTTACTTCCTTACCAACTTCAAGTCAGCTATTCTCTGCGGCAATCTTTTTGCTTTACCCATTTTCCCCCCTACAAAACACAGCGCGGATACTAATCTGAATTGAATTTTAGGGGTTGGCTTGGATGTTAGAGAAAGAGAAACCACAGCTCCCTGCCTCTGGTTCAGATGACGTTGTCCAGCTCTGGAAACGAAAAAACAACCAGTTCCTAAATCTTGGTTCTGGGTTTCGATCCGCGACAGAGCCCAAACTACTTTCGGGTGGCATTCTCGCTGATGATATGGGTCTGGGCAAGACAGTTCAAACTATCAGTCTCATTCTAGCCCAAGTTGGCGAGGGTCCCACCCTTATCATCGCTCCCGTCAGCGTGCTAGGAAACTGGGAGGGACAGATCCAATATCACGTGAAAGAAACTCACCAGCCCCGTGTTTTTGTCTATCATAGTGGCAAATCTGCCACCGCAGCGGAGCTACGAAAGTATGATGTAGTAATCACATCATACGGCCTAGTCAGCTCCGAAATGAGAGCGAACAATAATTCGCGTCTTCATGGCGTTGAGTGGCGACGCGTGATTCTCGACGAAGGACATATCATCAGGAATCCCAAGTCTCAAGGCGCTCAAGCCGTATGGCATCTGAAAGCGAAGTCACGTTGGGTCCTTACCGGGACGCCCATAATCAACAATGTGCGGGACTTCTTATCGTTGCTCAAGTTTCTAAGGCTAGGCGGAGGACTCGAAGACGAAGGTCTGTTTGCCCAAGTTATCACGAGGCCGCTCAAGTCTTCGCCCCAAGGTGCTCCGGATAGGGATCGCGCGGTGAAGATTCTCGGCTATCTTATGCGGGACCTTTGTCTCCGCAGAAGAAAAGACATGAAGTTCGTTGATTTGAAACTGCCCCCCAAAACCATGTACGTCCATCGTATCGCTTTCGGCAGCGACGAACAGAAAAAGTACAATGCTCTGTTGTCCGAAGCACAGGGCGAGCTGGAAAGGTTCCAAGCCCAATCAACGAAGGGTCAAAAGGGTAGGTTTACCAATGTCCTGGAACGATTGCTTCGCCTTCGACAGATATGCAATCATTGGGCTCTCTGTAAAGAGCGAGTGCAGGACTTGCTCGACCTGTTCGACGATGGTAAACTCGTGGCACTAGACAAAGAGAACGTGGAAATTCTACAGAAGGCATTGGATCTTATGGTGGAGTCTCAAGAGGAGTGTGCCATCTGCTACGAGCCAATCGGAATGCATGAGCCTGTCATCACTGCCTGCAAGCATGTGTTTGGGAAGCCATGCATTTCTAGGGCCATCGAGTTGCAAGGCAAGTGCCCTATGTGCCGGAATGAGTTAAAGCCCGACCTGCTGGTTGATGCCGCTGTGGAAATATTGGACGAGGAGACTGTGGATTCTAGCACAACTAAGAGCGCAAAGACAGAGGCCATGCTGGGTATTGTCCAAGGCGTTCTCAAAGATCCAGGATCCAAAGTCGTCATTTTCTCTCAGTGGACCAGTTTTCTGAACATCATCCAAGCCAGACTAGACGAGGTTAACATAGCCACCACCCGGGTGGACGGATCTATGTTGAAGGAGAACCGAGATGCAGCCCTCACCAAATTCGACAGTAATCCGGAGACGAGGATCCTTCTAGCGAGTCTAGGCGTGTGCAGTGTAGGTCTGAATCTCGTGGCAGCCGATACTGTGATCTTGATGGACAGCTGGTGGGCACCAGCCATCGAAGATCAAGCCGTGGATCGTGTTCACCGGCTTGGTCAAAAGCGGGCTACCACCGTTTGGCGACTGGTCATCGAGGGATCTGTTGAGGAGCGGGTCCTGGATATCCAAGATGAAAAGAGGCAGCTCGTGAGTGAAGCTTTCCAGGAGAAATCGAAGAGAGGCAAAGCAAATGATACGCGGATGGCCGATATTTCCCGCTTGCTTGGCTCAGGGTCTATTGATAATGCTGCGGGGCCGTCCAAGAACACCACGGCGCCTGTCGGCAATGACATGACTTCTGCCACTGAAGCCACCAACGCTGGCCCTTGAGTCCAAATAGTCATGCGAACAGGGGCATGATGTCCCCTATTGCTGCCAAGATGGCCTGTTTTCAATTCTCCTCATCTTTCTACATGTTCCAATTACTGTCGAGCTGGTCGATCCTCAGAATTGCTGTACAAACTACATCTGCTGTATTTTCGCACAAGCTTCTCACCTGTTCATAGACTATCCTTCTGTAAGTTTCTCCGCTATTTGATCGATTTTTTCAGATACCTATGCCTAGGGAATAAAACGGCAACTTGGTTCGTTCGCTTGTTCGTTCGTCAAACCGAGTAGAATTTGCGCTCAGTGTGACTGCTCCATCAGGTGATCTTTGTCCATATCTTGTGCGTTCCTTGCTCGTCTACCGTTGAATGTTTTTCCCGAATGGTATCTTGGAAGAACTACGCCTCAACGAAGACTCTGTTGTGGTTGACCAGAGCTGTAGAACGAGACCGAAGCTTTAGACCACCGGTATCGGTACGTTCCCCTTAATTCAGAATTAGAGAGCAGATCTGTACCCAAGCCTCCCTAAGACGGATACGGAAGTGAAGGTCTAGATACGTACAAACCATATTCATCTCCAATCTTACACAGCCAAGATTCTCATGCTTATGCCTCAACTTTGCTACATTCACAACCCTAGAACCGTCTCTATATGCAACTCACAAAACCCTCCTGTAAAACTTCACGTCACACACCCTCCCCAACTCCTCCATGCCATGCTTCCACTTCCGAACCATCTCACACCCCTCCTCCAAACTCTCCCACACCTTCACAACAACAAGCTCCTCGCGACCGGCACCCGTACCCACCCTCTTGATCCGCCACCCCTCCCTCTCCTCCCAGTCCCGCCCACGCACCCGCTCCCAGACCGTCTCAAACGCAGCCCTGCGCCGCGCCTCCACCGACCACCTAACCACGCCCCAAATTCCGCCCTCCGCGCACCGGCGCTCGAAGAGCTGGCACCCGGCCACGTGGAAGAAACCGCCCGCTTCGCTCTCATCGAGAGACACGTCTGCTGCGAGCGGCGGGAGCGCGGCTTAGTTCTTGGCGCTGCGGATCCAGCGCTCGTGCGAGGCGCCGCTCAGCCAGTGCGCGGTGAGGAAGAGAGCGGGGAGGGCGGGGGCGGGGGTGAGGGTGGTCGAGGGGTCTATCTGCTGGAGGAGGAGGGCTCCGCGGTCGGAGTGGTCTTGGTGGATGTGGTCGCTGGCTGTGTGGGACTCGTTTAGGTTGGTGCTATCGTTGTTGTTGGGGTTGTTGGGCGGGCTGGTGATGGTGGAGGGGTGAGGCTGGAGTTGTCGCTCTGCCCACCATTGAGACTGGGTCTGGAGGGCTTCTGAGAAAAGCGATTTCGTGGCCCGGGGGGTTGCTGCGTTTTTTTTTGATTGGGGTGGATCCGGATCATGGTTGAGGAGGGTGAAGTGGGCGAGTTCTGTCACAGGCATGTTGTCTTCTGTTTTTTTGGAGTTCGATGATAATTGATTGGTTCAGAGAACGATGGAGAACTTTTTTATTTCTTTACAACCCGTAGATCAGGTCGAGTTGAACGAGTAATTCATCATGTATGAGGCACCATATGTTATTCTTCCCCATAAGTAGTAGAAGGCTGGCGGCAGGTGCCAGGTAACCCCCTGACGTATCGCAGGCAGCCGTTGGTGACGCGGAGAACTCTCACATATGCGAAGGCTACTACGGCTATTACGCATGATACCCAGCCAATCGAACGGAATGCGGAATACTAGTTCTTCTTTTCCTTTCCGAAAAAACCAAAAAACAAAACACAGTTGCAAGCACCAAAACATAGAGTAGACGGAATCGTGGCAACTCAAGATGGCCCAGCAGTTAACACAAGTGGTTTTCATTCCGAGTGGAGATGTTCCTGCCACAGACTATCAAAGCAACCTCATGGACTACCACCACCCTCGTCTTTCTCTATCTCCTCCCCTCGACTGGTTCACCCTTCGCTCTCTCCTCATCGTCCAGTAGTCCCAAGCCCAGCCCAAACCCCTCCTTTCCTCGCTTGTTCTGCGAACGACATTATCCCTCATATCTCATCAAAGAACTCTCTGGTAACCGCCTGCTTTATCTTGGATTCGTGATTCGCTTGTGCGTGGGGGCTAAAGCATAGTACATGGTGGGCATTCGTCAATCATACATGCAAACGTTGCGCGAGCGCTTTGAAATCAAGTTCATAAGGCAATTCGATTATTCGTTGATCTTGGCCAGAATCCTGTGTCCAGAGTCAGTCCTGCCAAGCGCCCAGCTGCGCCTCCAACACAACGCAAGAACCCAAGACTTACTCGCTATCACGGAATAAATGGTATTCATCCTCGCCCACCTTGAGCGGAGACCCACCATACTACACCAGCACATCAGCAAAAACCGCACGAACACCACTCTCGAACCCATAGTCCAGAGCTTCCTCGGGGAAGCCGCACATACCTGGGGGATCAACACGCGATCGCCCTTCGCTACGCCCATCGGCACACGCTGGCCATCTTTGTTCAGGGTCCCGGGCCCGACGGCGAGGACCTTGGCCTCGTTCAGCTCCTTGACGCTGGACTCGGGCAGGAAAATGCCGCTGGCCGTCTTGGTCTCCGCCTTGATGCGCTGCACGAGGACGCGGTCGAGCAGGGGCACGAGCGACTTGATGGAGCGGATTGCTGTGGAGGCCTGGAGGAAAAACGAGCAATGCGCCCATGGTTAGCTGGGCAATTGCTTCCATTTTTTGTTTGATAGAAAAAAAATTAAAAGAAAGCACGAGAAACAATCACTACGGCGATATCCTGGTCTTCATCATCACCAACCAACCCCCAGACAAAAACTCTCTACTAACCATTGTGAAGGACGCCGAAGCAAATTGTCCCGGGACAAGGTGTGCGGAAGATCGACTAAATTTGAGCAAGACCGGCTAAGCTTCCGAAAGCAATTTCAACTGTCGAGAAGGCGAGATTATAGAGGGAGGGGTCTGCTATGGAAAAATGAAGCTATCGCGACGGACTTTTTCCCTTGTCTTTTTAGAAAGCTCTCGAACTTTTAAGACCCTACGGTCTGCCGCTATCTCCTATCGTTTTTTTTTTGCATGCCCCACATTTTCTTGAGTTAGCTGCGCTGTTGGTTGAGCAAGCACGCATCCAATTCTGCACGGACCTAATGACGACGTAGGAGAAGCTTCGCTTAGTACAGCGTCATGGCATGATGGATGAAGAACACGGATAGAATTGATAACATGCCCCCTCGCCCCCCTTATCATCTACATATCGAAAAAAGAGATCGCGCAAAACGACGTCGCTGCTCTATATAAATGCCATGCAATATACATGCTGCCAATATCTACCGGTATCTGAGGGGAATAAAACGCAGCAGCAACCAGCTGATGCCTTCGACCACAACCCAACCCCCAACCTACCCAAATTCACATACTGGATCCATCAATCAATCGCAAAACCCCAACACCCCAACCGTCAGAAGATTCAAGTGGCAATGCTCTGCAGCGAGCCTTCTTGCTTTTTGTGCTCATATACCCAGATTCCCAATTTCTATCCACGGGGACGACATCCTGAATTGGTAGAAACGCCCGGATAGCGGATACTCCCGATCCTCAACTCGGCTCCTCTTGGCTTCGCGTCCCTTGGTATCTTAACTCCCCTAATTGAATCGACATGTTTCAATGCAGCCGGATTTCCCATTCTATTCTATTCTCATGGAGCCGAAGCTCGTGCTCTTCCTGCACTGGATTTCCCTCGTAAGCCATCGAAAACTCCTCTCCTCGCAACATTCCCTCGTCCCTCTGCTCTTGAGTCCTATTTGTGCGTCTGCGGTGGCTCCAGGATATGGGTGTGATCTTCCGCATGGATGACTTGTCCCGGCCCTACCTGTCTGCAAATAATGGTATCCGACACCCAGGGTTCCTCGAGAATCTCCTCCATCTTAGCTCGCTGACGGGGGTCGATGGTCAACATGCGCCATATTATGTGTCTGCTCTCTCTGGGGAGCAGACGAAGCAAGCGCCACGGACCCCTGATGACTTCTTTCACAGGGGGCTGCTGATCCCTTCGCTCGCTGGGAGACCCGTTTTCCAGTCGCGTGGATTCGGTCCGGACCGACTTTTGCTTGTTCTGATCCTCGTCGGCGAAGAGCTCCCTAGCCATTTCTTCCGTCAATAGGATAGTGGATCTAGAGGGCAGGACGAGTTTTCTCGGATCGTGACCGGGCGTAGGTTCGGATGCAAAGAGTTTGTAGCTGTTGTCCGTCAAGCGGGGTACCTTCCAAGGAAAGCGTCTCAAGGACATGCAGCAGTAGATTATAGCCAAAGACCAGATATCCACGGCCTGAGGGTCGTACTTGCGCTCGTCGTAAACTTCTGGAGCGAGATACGGATCTGATCCAACAATGCCTGGTAATCTCAATTTAGTACGTTTTACATAGTACTGGTATGAAATTTATTTTGTAGGGGGGGGGGGGAAGAAGATTGCTTACCAGAGGCCAGTGAGATATCACTCTCGAATGGATATTTAAAGACGTGAGCACTCCCAAAATCGATGATCTTCATAATACCGTTCTCGCTCACCACCACATTATCCAACTTCAAGTCTCGATGAGCAAGTCCCATACTGTGCAAGTAGGTAACACCGCTCAAGATTTGCAAAAAGCAGCACGTGACTTCTGCCTTGGACATGCGGCCAGTCATGACAATGGCGAAGAGGTCAAAGGGCGCGTACTCCATGACCTCGTACCACTTTCCCTTTTCCTGCACGATATCCAAGGTTTCAATGATATTGCCATGATGCAGAGCGGATCCCACACAGAATTCCGCAGTCAGTTTTTTCACGTATTCCTTTTCAGTTTCGTAGGTGTGGCGAGGTCGGAATTCTTTGACGGCAAAAACGGTGCCATCTTCGCTCCGCCTCATCAGTCTGACCTGACCACCAGCTCCAGAGCCTAGAACTCTACCAATTTTGCCGTACTTAGAAGAAAGTCCATGATCGTCGGCAAAGGGAACGCCATGGGACTTGATACTGCCAGCCTTGCCTCCTATGATAGATGGAGACACAGATTTTTTTATCCGTGATGATGGTCTGAAGAATCGCTTTAGATCCGCCATGGAAGATTGGCGACTGTGAGGAGACACTTCGCCGGTGCTCGGCGGGAGGAGCTCGTTGTTGCTCTTGGTCAAGATGGCGAGGAAGCTAGAGTGTCGCTTTTCTGGCTTGGACTTTTCCGTCCTGGCTAGACTGTTGGTACTCGAGGATACGGGAGAACGACCTTTTTTGCGGGTGAAGACAAAGCGGGGGTCAATTTGGGTCGCGTTCCTGGGCTGGGGTGTTCGCTTGCTAGCAGCGTAAGGGTCGTTGAGATCACCGGCAGGAGTGAAAGGTCTCGAATAAAACTGGGAAGCGCTGTGTCGAGACGGGCTGGATTCACGTGATACAGGTAGAGAGTCTCCTCTCGGCCCAATGCTGAACATTCCTTTTCGATGGCCCAGTACAACATTGCCATTCTGCTGGTTATTCTGCTCCTCCACGGCCGTTGACTTTTGGGATATGTTCTCGGCACTAGCGGGTCGATGAGGTAACTGAAGTCGCGGTGAGGCAGGGTTGGAATCGTGGCTAGATGCTTGTGGGGTTATAGCTTGTGAATCAAAGCTCCCATGGTGCCCATTGTTCATATTGATATTTGTATTTCTATTCGTATTCAAATCGGCTGGTCGAGAATGATTGGGACTGATGTTGTTGTTATTGTTGCTGCTGCTGTTGGGACTAGTCGCGATGTTAACGGGATTGTGAGCGGCAAGTGATGAAGATTCGGAGGGAGTTAAAGGTGGCGAAGCCATATCTGGATGCGGGCTCGCCCTTGGTGATATGCGACCCATGGCTGCACTACTGTTGGTGTTTGAAGGTGTGGCGTCGGCAGACGTCTCTTCACTCGAGGGCAGCTGCAACATATGTTATTATATACTGCTCCAGTAGGTTGATTTGCGTTGTGTTTTTTTAATTGGGTGCAGGGTACAAAATCCAAAGCTGAGTAAGACTAGAGGA
Source organism: Iodosphaeria phyllophila (assembly GCA_025802455.2). Classification (NCBI taxonomy): domain Eukaryota; kingdom Fungi; phylum Ascomycota; class Sordariomycetes; order Amphisphaeriales; family Iodosphaeriaceae; genus Iodosphaeria; species Iodosphaeria phyllophila. The sequence continues at coordinate 30,010 of JAOYMO020049020.1, forward strand.
AGGCTGAATTCTAAATGAATGAATGGGTGGATGAATGGTTCGTCGCACATGCAAAAAGTGTTGATGTTTGAGAGATACAGGACATCCCCGCGCAAAGGAAAGTCCCGAAAAATTACAAGGTAGTTAAGGTCAAAAGATCAAAACCAAGTGCATCTCAAATGCATCTGACCAGCAGTTCAAGAGAATGGCAACAGAGATAACAATGCAGTGCAAGCGAGAAGGCGTCAGCGAAAAGCATCAATGGGGCACATACCCTGGAAGCTGGAAGTGAGAATGGCTCAAATGAATAACCCTTCATGCGCTGCTCTTGCAACCGTGCACCCAGAAGTGAGCCCGAAAGCGCGTGCAGCTGTTCAGGGGTCAATTCGGGGCCCCCGGGAACCTCGATGCTGGGCCCATGTTCATATCTCGTAGTAGTTGAATCTGGATCTGTCTGCCTCTGCATCTCGTTCTGGCTCTGGCTTTGATCCTGGTTCTGGCTTGGACTTTGGCTTTCGGCTTCGCTTTGGCTCTGATCAAGGGCTGCTGGTGGCTCGACTGGATCAATCTCCTCCACTGTTGACTTGAACCGCACTGCCTGTGAAATCTCTGTCCCCTTTTTTCCGGGTGCGGACGTAGCTACATTCATGAGCTTGGGTGCTTCCTCCATCGTCGTGGCGCTCTGTGGTCGATGCTGCTGCTGCTGCTCAACAGGTTCGGATATTGGAGTTGGTGGGTTTTTTGTCTGCGATTGCGGTTCCATCCGCGGCGAGCTGGCTGCATCTGCATCTTTTACACATGGGATGAAAAAGTTAGTTGCCATAAGTTCTTTGCAAGGAAGTGAGGGAAAAGACGGGACAACATGGCCCCCCGTCACGCGCGACCGATGCCCAGCGTTCGCAATCTTTTTGAGAGATCTTGAAAGATCGGGCTGTGGACCTGATATGATGATTATGTAGGGTCAGGCCCAGGGCAATCGACTTCGGTAAGACGTCCAGAGGTGTGGTACTGGAAATGGGCGACGTGATCTGCCGACGCCCAAGACAAAGCAGACGCCGCGCAGTTTCACTTATCGCCCATCCCGTCCAGTTTTGTTTCAACCTCATTCCGTTTGCAATTATTTTCTTCCTGGATGTCTGTTTTTCTTGCTCATTCTCTTTGAAACATACCTCCAACTGGCTTTTCCTTCTCTGCGCGAGAATCCATGATCAATGCAAGATATTAGCAAATTCGAAAAATTATAATCGATGTCAGCCGGCTTGAGCGTTCGCGTTCGTCACGCAGACTCGGATCTGGAATGCCTGGCGTTGCGCAGGGAGGAGGGCGCTGAGGAGCTTGGGCAAAAGGCAGGATCCGCAGCAGCCCTGGCAGCCTGTTGTCATGGAATCACAGAGTGACAAGCAGTCGGAGAAAGAGTGTCGACGCGAAGTCGGAGACTTCTCTTTGTGGATCCCAGACCGACAGGCCGAATGACAGGACGATACCGTACAGAACCTGCCGGGACTCGCCAATTTTTTCTTCGTCTATGGAGCCACCCACAGAGACCGTAGTGACTTTGAGAGTCTAGACTAGTCGAGAAGTCCTGAGCAGAACCTGAGAATGGCGGCTTGCCTTTTTTTCACGCCGTTTCGTTTGCTTGGCAGCTTGGACGTCTCGGCGCACGCTCAAAATGTCCGCTCCGAGGGAGCAAGCTGCATTTTGCAAGCGAACAGCCAAGCCACTGGCACCGCGAAGTGGGCTTTACGCGGTCTTTTCGGCTTTAAAACTCGCCGACAACCCGATGCTCCTTCTCAATCCCACCGATACTGTTGCGTCACGAAATCCTTGGTTCCACTCCTCATAGCCATTACCTGCCACTCTCAGTGAACGCAGATTCGTGATGATGTTGATTGCCGCTGAAGCCTGCCTGTTTTTGCTCCCTTTGACATCGATCAACCATGCCTGTTAGCAGTGGCAATAACATTAATAGTACAAAGAAGCACCTATTTATTTCATAGAAATTCTCGATTGCTGTGCCCGGGAAATTTCCCCGCATCGCATTGATCGGCACATGAAGCCAATCTGGCTGTCGCTAAGGATAGACTTCTCCGATGATCCGAGATCCAGCACACCCATTTGTAATCGCGCCAACATTCAACCTCAGTCCAACTGACCAGTACTTGTTCCACCATCGAACATTGTATTTCATCAAGCAGGCTAGAAAACTCCTTCCCCGTGGTGGCCTACAGCACGTTCGGTGTGAACTTCCAATCAGCTTTGATGTCGGACACTCTTGAGTAACCAGACTCCGGTCCGCCTGTTTTCGTTCCCAAAAAAAAAAGAGGCGCGTCTGTGCCTGTCAAACGCGAAACAAAAAGCTTCAGAATAATCGAAGACCACTGTCCGCTTGGGCAAACCACATGCGGACAGTCTAATAAGCCAGTACGGTAGAGCCTCAAATTTGTGCGTGCACTAAGGGGAGGAACCATGAACACAGATCCCATTTGAGGTATTACGGTGGACCTGAGCAACTGGCAGAATTGACCGGTCGCATGCCATCACGATATCATAGCTTCAATCCACCACATTGTTGTTGTCCCAATGCACCACCCAACATGACACAAAGAAAAGTTCTCTGAGAGATGATAATGCTGTCATACAATTGCCCAACTCAGATACAAGATGCCCGGGATTGGTCTCAAAAAAATTCATCAAATACTTAAAAGGTGGTGCGTGCTGCAGGGCAAGTACTCAAAGTGCAGTACATGCATAATGATGCATTACTTTAGTCTACCGTATACTCCACATTTCCAGAAATACATCAGAAAAATGACCTTGAAAACCCTAACATAATTATCTCCTCCCGCAATTTTTGGGTTAATCGGAGGAATTTTCGATTAACCCAAAAATTGCGGGAGGAGATAATTATGTTAGGTTGTGTTAGGTGTCCGCATGTGGTTTGCCCAAGCGGACGGTATCCTTGCATTTAAAGGTGCACCGAGTCACAGCCATTTCAGCTACTGCCCCACCCTCCCATCCGCAATTACCGGTATGCTTAGTCCCAGGCCCATCTCGACTCGCCTCGATAAACTTGCGATTATGCGCTCTACGAAAAATATATCTCCTCTACCAGCACAAACCTTTGTAAGAAGAAAATCAGATATATTAATAGCCGGAAAATTCATCTATCAATTGTTGCAAGCAGACTTCTACATCTCGTTCGGTGGTACAAGATATCCAGTCGCGAAGTAAAATAAAAATAAAAACGAAAAGCGCGAGGATAAAAAGACCGTACTGATCACAGATAAATTCGATGAATAATACAATACAGGAGGTGTCGTTCTAGTGGCAAGGACTAGCGGGCCGCCTCAAGGATCATGTCAGACCTTGTCCTTGCTTTGATCCATTTGACATTTTCGAATTAGAGACTCTCCGATTTCAAGGCACCATCCGCTTCACTCTTAGTACTATTTAGGGACGAATACGTACGGGGAAAAGTATTGTACCGCATCCCATAGAATCATCGCAATATTCTTCCTCTTGTTCACGATAGACAATCCCAGGAACATTCCTTAGAGCTGTCATAATACGCGCGACCAGGATTCTTGTGTGGATTTTTTGTAGTTCATGGTTTGCCAAGTATCTTCATCTGATGAAAGATTCGAAAAATATTTGGCAATCTAGCTAAGCAACTCGGATAAAATGGCTGATGTGTAGTTTTCTTTCATCGATCATGTGGATGCATACACAGTATCCACAGTGAGCAGAATGAACTCCCACGTGGGCGCACACTTCACGGGGAGATAAGCTACTCTCCCCCATCTTCCCGAAACGGCGATAGGAGGTAAGATTCCGACGTTGTCAACTGGTCGTGTACCTCCGTCTTTTCGAAAGTCTGTGGAGAGAATGCCACCTGTAATGAGTAATGTTCTACCAACACACTTTCGGAAGAACTGAAGTACGATTACTCTTGAAATCAAGATCGGAGTGCGGAGAAGATGCCGTGAATTCCATTCTCGGCTGCATAAACCACCTTGACCCCTGATTAAAATGACAGCATGCTACATGAAGACTGGCCAATCATGCAAATCAACAATGCTACACAGTATCTCAGAAATGACAAAGCACTCGTGGGGATCTCTTTCGTTGGCCAACTGCATCGTAGGAGGTACAACACAGTATGTGTTATTCTATCATGATTCCGGCATATCAGAACATGAGCGATACCGGTCTGCGCAGGGCTTGTTTACCGGTTGGTAAAAAAGAATTCGTTATCTGGCTTGATTGACTCCATGCAAACTTAATAACTAACATTCATGCCCCTAGAGTGTTTCCATAATGCTCGATATTGACATGACTTCTACTGGGAGGTCCTCTCGAGGTAACTTTGGATAACCACCCAAATGAAAATTGCCTAACCGCCGGTTAGCCAGATAAAGGAGATACCAAGTATCTAGGATATCTGTGCTATGATGTATTCTAGGGATAAGCTTGACTTCTGGGTATTCGTGCCACCGCATAACCAGGGATAGCAATCTAGCAAAGGGGGAGAATTCCAAGTAGAACCTGCTATAAACAGGAGCAGAAACATCACTCATCCGGGGGGCGAGTTCTGATACATTCTAGCTTTCTCAATTCTTCTATATAATCGTTATCTAAAGAAGAGTTAGTAAGGACCGAGACATCATGTACCTAGTTTTGGTAGAGGAATGAAGCAATGGGTGTGCTATCTTGAGGGACCAGGGGGCTAGGCCAGAGAGTCGATTTTGGACCTAGCGAATAATCGAAGAGAAACACAGGACTGGAATCCAAAACAAAACAGCACAAAACTTTTCGAGAGCATCACGAAGTTGGAGGTATCACCCATGATTATCAGCCAATGAACCCTTTCGGCCTACTAAAATAGCTCTCCTCTCATATGCCACCACAGAACTTCTTGAGCCTCCTTCTCATTTCTCATGGCGTGGCCTAAAACCCATCGACGCAAGAACACGAGCCTTACTTGCCTGCAGCTCCTGAACGTACCTGCCCTTATACGAATTCACGACGATAGGCTATCAAGTACTAGATCACAAAAAGATGAACGTTTTTTTTCACCTTGAATTACTCATCTCACATAGACCCGTAGGTACCTTTGACCTCCACCAAGTGTTAGGCATTGCCAAAGTGAATCCGTAGCTTTCGAAGTCCACGAAGTCTACGATACATGAACGCTTATGTAGAGCGATGCTTTGAAGGTGGGCAAATTCTCGACAATCTCGTACTTTGGTACGTACATAGTCTCAATTGAGTCACTTGTGGGCCGCAGGAGGTACGGTAGTAGCGTCATTCTTCTGTTATTGTAGCTTTATATCTGAATTGATCTTTCCACTTGAATAAAACAAATATGGAGATTTGGCTCCTGGTTCGATATTCATGGAAAGCGTAGCAAAATGGCCAGTCTGAGAAGAGTTAACCAGCCAACTCGGGGATCGATGACAAGATTCACTTTAGAATGATTGTTTTTTTGGGAGTGAGAACAATATACCGCTGGATAAATGTTGCTCATTTTTGTTGTTACTGATACCATGTATTCGAGTATTTATTGTAGCACTTATACGCAAGCCTCGAGGACTTGAAGGGCATACTACAACATGTATTTCCACAGTGTAATCTAAGCTCAGATCCTCTAAGCTGGTAGAGCAGTGTCGTTTCAGTCGATGTGTGAGCAGCACATGTCTTGAGAAGTTCATTTGTATGAGCGTTCCTTCGCGCTGAGACGCTGAGGCGAACGGTAGTAAATGAGAAAACGATTGAAGTACGTAATACTGTGGGTTCGGGGGAGGCTTCAAAGAAAGCACTCGGTGGAAGACACGGTTCTTCTCGAAAACCCCACAAATGAAAACGCAAAGAATCAAGTTTGCGCCCGACCCTGATAAGCGTCAGATAGCCTCGAGCATGGGATATCATGCCATGCACTGGAATACTAGCGTTCTATGGAAGGTGGTAAATAGATATGACATGAAATAGCACAGATATGATGAATATTTTGCGAGCTTGAAGAGAGCATACACACCATCACTCTTGCGATGTAGTGTCACGGTTTATGCATTATGTTACTGTGGGTTGGTGTATTGTACAATTACATGTTGTGAGTGCCCATGGATACTCGCATCCTAAGAGGAGTAGGCTCGCTCGCTTCGTCCTTTGGCTTCGCATCTCAAGAACTTGTCTGCCACGTACGAAAAACAAATAGCCTGCTAGAATTGCCCTTTTCTACCTCAGCCCTTCGCCCGCCGTCACGCAACGACATTAATCCCCATCGTCTTGGTCTGCCATATTACAGACCTGACCAGCCCCTCGAGTGATACACCCGATAACCGCAGTTCGGTCTGCTTGATTTTGGCGATTTCGTAGACATGTTTTAAAGTGACTGTACCGACCACCTCGTGCCCTGTTCGAGCCGCTCCCTTCCTCTTACCTTTCTTGCCTAGAGCGCATTGCGCGGCATTTCGGAGCAGCCATGATGTCTGCGGCGTTCTGAGATCGAAAGTGAAGGTGCGATCGGGGCGAACAGTGACTCGAAGAGGTAGAGGTGTGCCGGGAACGATGTGTTGTGTGACCGCATTGAATTCCTAGGAATAGATTAGGGTTCTCTCTTCTTTTTTCGCCCAGAGCGCGTAAACTGAACCCACCTTGCAAAAGTCCATCGACTTGATGCCTTTGCTACCTAGCGCCGGGCCGATGGGCGGACTAGGGCTTGCTTGACCGGCTCCCACGATCAGCTTGACGATTAAATCTTTCTTTGTTGCCATGTCTTCTTGCGCAGTTTTTGCTTATGGCGCAAAGTCTCTATAAATTTCTAATCATGAGAGTTCTTTTTCGAATTTTGATCCTTTGCGCTCGCCGTCTGGTCGATTTGTCGGGGTTAAACTTTTGTAGTAGTAAAGGAGAATCGGCCTTAACTGGACGTTAAGAACTTGGTTCAAAGTGAAATATCCGCGTGAAATCTACACGAAACGCTGGAATCATGCATATCGCTAACGGTATCGTTCGCGATACACAGTCTACAAGGTCTGAACCACATGGTAGAGCATCTGACAAGCCGCAGTGCTTTGAACCCAGTAGTCTGTATCGATAAGAACCCCACCATGACGCAGCATGCCGCCTGCTCCATTCTGCTGTGCGTTGCTGTTGCCGGTCTTGTGAGACCAATCCCGCATGGCGATTAATTGACGTAAAAGCTACCGTCATACCGGTCGTACCGTACCGGTTTACTCTGCCCGCGCGAGTGCTTACTGAGCCAAGACTCGCGGATCATTCGGAGGTCTCTAACGGGTCTAATAACCCCGTTGCGAATCTGCCATAAGTGCTGGATCGGCAGCAGACAGGCTTCTTCGAGTCACAAGTGAAGCAAAGTCCTAGCTTTTTAACATCCAGCACTATTGTTCTACCCAACTATTAGCTCCGAGTTCCCCAGAGTCCTATCAACAGTCTAAGTTAGTATTCCCCTACCATCCAACAAGATAAACCATCTCCTACCACCTTGACCGATTGTTTCCACTTTTCTCCCAATTCTTCCCTCTTTCTTTTTGGTTCCATAATCAACATCTCTCTCCTATCCGAGAGAAAAGACGCCAATCGGACAGGATATTCGAGACCGGCCAGCAAATATAGGGAACAAGCGCCGATTTCATCACAAGATGTTTACTTGGGCCAAACAAACGTGAGTCATCTAAAGCAACCCCTTATCGCTTACCTCGAGAGAGGTAGAGAGGCATTATCGCGTTCGCTGACATTTTCATTTCGCAATGGAGCCTCGCCCATGCGGTGGGCACCGAGGAACCCATATACGGCCCGTCTGCGATCCAGTCCGTTGCCGAACAAGCCAAGACGACGCCCCATACGGAGATCTCCAAGAGTGACCTAAAATGGGAGGTCATGAACTCGACATCGGTGGAATCCCAGATATTCTACATTATGATGGACAATGGCAACCTTGGGTTTGCTCAGGTGATCTATAGTAACGTGGCGTACGAACAATGCCGATAACTGCCTGCCCGTGCCAGCTCACTGACTTCACGTGAAGCGGCATCCGAACCACAAGCCAGTTCAACTGCAAAATCTTTTACAGAGATGGCTCCCAGCCTCATCTTTGGAGTACTACCCAACTCGAGGACTACTCTTTCAGCCAGGACAAGTTCAATTTCCACGCCAACTCTTGCTCCATCGACCTGTCTGACGACGGAAAGTCATACGTTGTCAAGTCTACCGCCGACAAACAATGCCACGTTGACATCAAGGTTACGCAGCAGGCGCCTGGCTTTGTTGGCGGTAAGGACGGCAAGTCTCACTTCGGCACTGATCCAGCCAATCCCTGGGGATATCTCAGGCACGCCTTCTGGCCAAGGTGCTCTGTTGAGGGAACATTCGTGACCAAGGATGGACCACTAGACATCAAAGGCCGCGCATTCTTCGTCCATGCGCTCCAGGGAATGAAGCCGCATCATGCCGCGGCCAAATGGAATTTTGTTAATTTCCAAGGTCCAACATACTCTGCAGTCATGATGGAGTTTATCACACCTCCCTCGTACGGAACCACCTCAGTTCCTGTGGGTGCGATTGTCAAGGACGGTGAGATCATCATAGCCGGATGCTCGTGCTCCGCCAAGCATACGAGGACTACTAAGGATGCCGACAATAACTGGCTAGAGCCGAATGAAGTCTTGTACCGATGGTCGGGGACAACGAAAGACGGCAAAGCTGTCGAGGCCGTCATTGAAACCGATCTAGAACAAAGACTTGACAGGGTTGACATCATGGCTGAGGTACCTGGGTTCGTGAAGAAGATGGTGGCGGGCACCGTTGGCACTAAACCGTACATTTACCAAGTAAGGAAAGCTATGGGCGATTTTGCATGAAAATAGCTGATGAGCGTCCACAGTATTCGCCGAAGGCTCCTCTTGTCCTGAAACTAAAGATTGGCGATGAAGATGTCTCAGAGGAAGGTATTCTGATGAGCGAGGCTACTTTCCTTTCTGAGGCAGAGTTACCTGGTAAGCTGAATTGATTGAGCCACTGGCATGACGTTCGCTGATAAAGCCATGCTTAGGGGGAGCGCGACCATAGGAGGACGAAGATTTTTACGTGTACGGCGGCACACACAGGCACTCCAAGCATTCCCACCAGAATCGCAGGAAAAGTCGGAAGCCATATGACACTGACGACACTGAAGAAATGGCGACATCTTCTGCCGTCGAAATACCCAAAACACAAACGAAAGAGCTCTCTTACGTCACGTCCCAATGCGAGAGCACAGAACCCACACCGTAACCTATTTCTAACATTAGAACCTCGCTGTTTGAAATCGGAGGTGTTGTCATTTGGGAACGACTCTTGCAGAGATTTTGCGCGAGGGCTATACGATCTTCTGCGCCGGTAGGGGGCTTTAATGAACAGTATACACTCGCTCGGACTGTTGAGCTATTCTTGATTGTTCATGATCAAGCTTGGCGTCGCGATATAGATCAGGCTAGAATAGGAGAGAGAACATGATCTTGAGGAAGAGGCTTCTTAATTGTTGCCTGCCTGGGCGGGATAAGCACTTCCTTGCACATTGGACAAATAACCAGGGCAAACTTCCCGCCTTTTTCGGTATCCCCTTTTTCCAGTAATTTTGCGTGGTATGGCATCATAAGCCAGGGCCGTACAGCACCGATTTCCAATGCATGCTTGGTCACACACCGTAGACTCGGATTCTTTAGACGTTGTCTTTGATACGCTGTTTCCCTGGTTATCTTGCTAGAACATCACATGACATGTGGCCTGTTGAACAGGTCAAGGGTCAATGCCCATTATCAGTAGCACAGTAATTATACCCATTTTCCTTTCTGAGATGATCTACGAAGTACCTTAACCATCTCTCAGGCTCTCCCACTCAGCACGCCTGGACGCCTGGAATGCAAAGAATTGCCTGCTACGAAGGTAGCGCTCATGACTCAGGGGTCCCAAGTACAAAGCTACACAGTGCACAGCGTAGCGCCACGGCGGCGTTGCAAGGACCATGGTGGAGTAATACCTGTCCATCCTGCTTGTTCTTTTCCCTATGTGATTACTATTGCCATCATCCAAATCGAGCTCGCAGGGAGGAAGACAGAGAGGAAGGCCAAATTGAACCTGTACAGAGGAAGGGCAGGCGGCATGAAGGTGCACGGAGCTGTTGCAATTCTACATACTACTACAGAGATGCCATCAAACTTCAAGTTTGTAGTAGAGACCAAGGGTAAGACTGCTTCATAACTAATGTTTATTCTTGTGATGTCTTCGATACCAGTCAGTAGACACATTCCATCGCTAGATACTGCTGTCGCTATGTCCAGATCAGGACCATTATCAGTCGCACAGTGATTTCTAGGAGAACCACACTGTCTCGCACTGTACAAGAAAGTGCTCCGGACCCCTAACTCATGAGCGCTGCCTCATGAACCCCACTAAGATATGTGAAGAACCCCACTATCTAGGATGGAATGAGTTATAAGTTAACACGCCTACCTGCGTGCTTGCCCCGTGAGTGCAACGCAAGTAATACCTATTCCATTGCGCCCATAATTCAAAGACCAAATTTGAGAGGGTGTGCTAGCTTAACTGTTCAAGCCGGTGAGACAGGCAAATGAAGGTGATCATTCTGGTGTATTGTCAAGGCTTTCGGGCTTAAAGGGATAAGTTCGGCATTAGGCTCACTGTACTCGGCGACCCATGCCTGAAGCTTGCCCCACCACAACGCGGTGCGAGCTGCGGCTCACGTGACCCGGCGCCGTTGCCTAAGCGCGCCCGATACCAGGAATTACTGGTGTTGATTTAGCTGCTTGCGCGGTCGATGTTTTGTGCTGCAGGCAGTTTGTTCAAGCTTCTACTAAACATTCTCGCGCATACCGTCGATCTCAAGTCTAGCGCTAGCGTAACATCCCCTCGACATAGACAACCCTAATCCGATTCCCCTTTGTTACGCGCACTCTATCGCAACTATGTCGTCTGCCCAGTTTTCCGCTTCACGCTTCTCTGCGGCCCGCCCCACTGGCACTCGTTTATCCGTCGGGGGCAAGGGCCGGCCCTCGGTTACAACTCCAACCGGCCCTCGAGGCATTATGCGAGGCCCCGGTGGCAAAGGCATTGGCGGGGGCAAGCTAGGCGTTGCGGGCAAGACAACGGGAAAACGTCATCGGAAAATCTTGCGCGACAATATTCAGGGCATCAGTAGGTCATCCTCGAGAAGAATCTTGGTCTTGAAGTTCTGCCAAACTGGATGCGATGTTTAATTAAGGACAGGAGCTAATTGAATCTGGTGCGCTAGCTAAGCCCGCTATCCGGTAGGTTAATCATCTATATAGTTCACCAGATCTTCGATTGAGTCACGGCTTTGGTTAACCTAGTCATAAAGCCGTATTGCTCGTCGCGGCGGAGT
>JAOYMO020049107.1:0-11751 GCA_025802455.2 Iodosphaeria phyllophila
ACATCGACTTAACTATCGAGGAGGTTCACGATGTCGCACTTGACCTGCCAAAAAGACACAGTAATTAGGTCACCAATACTTCATGGCCATGTAGGCCCTACGCGTGGTATCTCGTGCCTCCCGAAACGGCTCGATCGCTTACTTTCTCTGATCCAACCTGATGAACTGATTTGTCAGATGCAGTCTCCATATGATGTATCCTATCAAGAAAGAAACCTCCGATAGGTTGGGCGGAAAATAGCATGAACTCTATCCACAGCCGCCATGCTCCCTGCACGGAACCTCTCCAGATGAATGGACACATGTTATAGGGCTCATGGGTAATACGTAATGGCACTATACACAATACAGGCACCGTAATATCATCGTAGTACTTTCCGGGACCAAAATCATTCGTACGCGAAAACTTAGCATGCTGACAAAATTGTAGATAACATCTCGTTCCCCTGGTATTCGCTGTTGCATGATTTCTCGTCATATCGATAGAGTACGCGATAAGACAAGCTTCACGACATCCCGTAGGTTTGAGGGGGTAGTTGACTTCACAACAGCCTTAAACCTCCTGGAATGACAATGAAGTCATGACACCTGAAAACGGATGTTTCCTGGTTATCCCGCTATACAGCCCGGGAAAGTGAACACCACGGGGTGGGTAAGTGCCAAACATGGATGTCCGTCAGCAGCCCTTTCCTCAGTGAACCTTACTTGTTTGTTCGGTTCTCGTAGCCTTTCACCGCTCTTGCTATGATTCGTGTTTTTTTTTTGCCCTTTAAAGTACGGTATCTGACATGGTAATTCTTGGAAATCACGGATTCAGCAAGTCATATGCCATGATGCTGGAAGAGTAAGAGCCATAGAAGTAGCGATAACAATCGAACTTGGTGCTTCCACGCCTTAGCCGAGGAAGAAAACAGCTCTTCCATCGATAGAATTCAAAGGTCTGATGGATTTGTGCATGGGAAATTAGAGGGTCTTTCTGGCTTGGGCGGTTTATATCTACCCGACAGCCTGTTAGTGCTGTTAGCGTTTTTCCGCAATCGAACCTACCATTGGCTACCCATGAATCAAGAGCCTACATCAGAGCATTTCGTTCACCCCGAACATCGAGTAAAAGAGTATTTGCTTGCTTGATATGTAGTCGCGCGTAATTCTAACTGTGTTGAAACGCTTCGCTGTCGGTTGGCGAGAGAGTCTGACTGGCAGAGACAGGTCACAGTACCATAAATGGTAGACACACTCTTGATCCTTGCAGACGGTCAACCTACCACGGAAATCTGGTGTCAAGCAGTCAATCCACTACCAATTCGTCATGTCTACATCACCTACTGTGCGCGTCTAACCGAGGTTCTCCCGTACAAGAAAAAGCACAGCTATTGCCTTTGACGCGTTGAGTAGACCCATGAAGGGAATAAACCCACCTTTGTACTCACACATCAGGAAGGAGATATTATATGTTCTTAGATTCATGAGTGTAAAGCGCTACACTATGACAAACACAAATGTGCCATCCGCGAAAAGAACACCCTGTTCTGTGAAAGGCGTTGCAGCCTCAAGATCGGCGGCCGAAGAATTTCTTGGACTGGATCTCCCTGCTCTTTTGGCGAAAACATCTTTTGCTCAGGTGAACCACACCGATATATCATTCTCTTACGAGTCAAGACAGCTAATATCGGAGACTCCACCATACGCGTATGCGCTTCTGCATGCATCGGAAGCATGTGCATCCTCGCGGAAAGAAAAGCTTAACATGGCTAGTCATGACCAATCAAGAGCTTCATTGTAGTCGGAGGCTGACTTGGTGTTGTTTTGTTGGACACTACATTGACAACCTTACGATGGGTAATGAGGTTTTCAGGAGCGAGAGTGGGCCTGGCGGTATCCTTCTGGAGAAAGGCCGTTCCTTATATAAGTCGCTTGGATGAACGGATATGATAGGATGGACTTCAAATTCGTTTGCTGTCTTCGCTCTCTTTCAGTCATTCCTTTTTTACTCTCGTTACTTTGAGTCCACAACGATGTCCAGGCAGGCGTTCGGCGTCTTGGCCGTTGCCCTCGTTAGAAGAGGGCTCGCCGCAACTGGCACAAATGTCACCGCCTATCTCTCAGATGGCTACCGTAAGATGATCTCAGAGCTATCCTCCACTCCCCCTTCTATCTGTTCTGAGTCACGCGAAAGTTGTGCTGTACTGATACCACATGTGGACTAGTTGATTTAGGAGTTGCCGCCGAGGCCTACGCCAAAGCCAAGGCCTTCGTGGCTCCTCTCACTAGCACACAGAAGATCGATATTATAATAGCCTCGAGCTTCACGTCAAATAGCAGCGGCAGCAGTTGGAACGCGTACAAGAATGCTGACGGCGTGGACGGCCTTAACTTCTATTACTACGTTTCGGGCTTCACCATGACCAACGCTCTCATGCAGACCTGGGATCGGGAGCTTTTCGCCGCCCACTTCCGCGCCGTGGGTGAGGAGTACTTTGGTATGGGCTTGAACATGGTTGATAGTGCGCTCCTGGGACCCTTGGGCCGGGTACCTCTGGGTGGCCGCCAGAACGAAGCCTTCACGCCGGACCCTTACCTGGCTGGTATCGGGGCCGCGGAAGGCGTCAAGGGCCAGCAGCAGGCAGGAGTAATCGCTGGCGTGCGGCACTTCTTGTTCTACGAACAGGAAACGAATCGTATGGCTTCAGGAGGTGGGGGTGGTGGTGGTGGTGGTGGACCACTGTCCAAGCGGCAGTCGTCCAACGATGCGTCTTCCAGCAGCAGTTTGGTGTCGTATTCCTCCAATGCCGACGACAAAACGCTCCATGAGGTCTACATGTGGCCATGGGGTGATGCCATCCAGGCTGGGGCCATGGCCGTCATGTGTGCCATGCCGAGGGTGAACGACACATACTCTTGCTCTAACAATGAGTTACTTGAGGGCAAGCTCAAGAAAGAGCTTGGTTTCGCAGGATTTGTATACCCGGATGAGTCAGCTCAGAAGACCGCGGTAGGCTTTTTTCTTGATCCGTGGCATGAAACTTCGAGCCAACGTCGTTTCATCTTCTTCTCCTGTTTTCCTTAGCTTGTCTAGATAGACGGAGCAACTGATCATTTCTTTACTCTCTTGTAGTACGACGACGCCAATGCGGGTCTAGACTATTCGCCTTACTCAAATAACTTATGGACGGAGACTACGCTGTCTGCAGGTCTTGCGAACGGTAGCCTCAGCGAGGCACGTCTCAACGACATGGCCATCCGCACTGTTTTGCCGTATTACTTCGTTGGGCTGGACACTGCGGATCTGCCTGATAAACCTGATGGTTATACGGAATGGCGCGAGGTTCGTGGTAACCATAGCTCGCTGATCCGCAAGATTGGCTCTGAGTCTATCGCTCTGCTCAAGAACAACAAAACAAACGGCGGTGGTTTGCCTCTGAATAGACCTCATTCTCTTTCGCTTTACGGTTCTCATGCCGGTCCTGCTGTAGCCGGTACGTTTCCTTGGGAATCTTGGTCAAGTCTTGATTACATCGTGCCAAGTTATCTTTAACTCCACCAGACTAAATCTGTATGCAGGCCCCAACTTGCAATTCTCAGTGCAAGGCACAGGAGCCGACATTTTCGAAGGGCATCTTGCCTCGGGAGGCGGCTCGGGAGCAACCTCGCTTCCATATCTCATCACGCCATACCTAGCCATCACCGTCCGCGCCATTGGAGATGGCACCCAGATCTTCCACATCATGAACAATACCTATACTGAGTCGTCCAGTGGTAACGGTATTGCCGGTCTCGGCGGCGGCACTGGCATCTCGCCATCCTTTAGCAACTATGCGTCGCAGTCCGATGTATGTCTTTGTTTCATCAACTCGTGGTCCGGCGAGGGCGAGGACCGGTCCTCCTTATCCAATGACGACCAGGACACCATGGTCTCCACCGTCGCAGAAAACTGCAACAACACCATTGTGGTCGTAAACGTGTCCGGCCCTCGTGTACTCGATGCCTGGATTGAGCACGAGAATATCACTGCGGTCATCTATTCCGGCCTCTTAGGTCAAGAGTCCGGCAATGCGATCACCGACGTACTCTACGGAGATGTCAACCCCAATGGCAAGCTCATTCACACTATCGCCAAGAACGAGAGCGACTACCCAGCCTCCGTCTGCGAGACCGACGACTGCGACTTCGACGAGGGCGTCTACATTGATTACCGATGGTTCGACAAGGAGGACATAAAACCACGCTTCGAGTTCGGCTTCGGCTTGAGCTACACTAAATTCATATATGGCGATGTGACAGCCTCCATCACCAACCAAACTGCCCTCCAGTCCAAGTACCCCGTCGGTACCCTCACCCTTGGCGGCTACGCCGACCTCTACGACAATTTCGTCCGCGTCAAGACGTTCATTACTAATTCAGGCGACCGCGAGGGAGCAGAAATCATGCAGCTGTATGTAACATATCCTGAGGCTGCCAACCAGCCGACGCGAGTGCTGCGTGGGTTCCAGAAGGTGGCCCTGGAAGTCGGAGAAACCAAGAGGGATGTCATCTTTGCGCTGCGCCGGCGCGACCTGAGTTACTGGGATGTCAGCGCGCAACAGTGGGCGTTGACCGAGGGTACCTACACGTTTCACGTGGCCGCTAGCTCCAGAGATATGCGGGGGAGGGCCACGCTAGATATTTCTATCGATACCGGTTCAGCAGGTCTGGGAGGAAGAAGGGGTTGATGGAGCAGGGCTTTTCTTCGTGTTTTTTTTCTTTCTTCATATATTTGATTTGGGAGTCTATGATGCTGATAGTGTATCGTTCTACGCCCGATGACTTCTGATGGGATTCTCAGCCTGCGGTGTATGAAGGGCTAGCCCTATGGGAAGGATCTAGAGATGCAGTGCCCTTGCTGAGAAGCTTCGCGTTCTACTTAGCCCACGTTCTTGCCGTGAAACTTAAGCGGGTCGTGATGACAAAGTGAAATGCTTGATACCTGACGTTCCTACTAAACGGATCGTGATATCACGCCGTGAACATCCCTCCATCTGTCCTAATTCCTGCCAAACCAACCGTGATGGGAGCGTCGAACATCAACCCCTAGAACAAACTCCCATACGCCTGACCACCCCAGACAGCCCACACGTTCGTGGATAGAAGCAAGAACGCCTTAACTCAAATCGTCCATAACAATCCCCTACATGCCAGTCAAAATGCAGCTATTGCATTCAATATAAAAGCTCACACTTTCCGACCATCCAGCCGCCGCCCCTCCTCGGGCTTCTTCGCCTTCTCTTCGCTGCCCTCGCTCTTCCTCTTGACGGCACCCCCTCTCAAGGTCTGACCTTGGCCGGCGAAGTGTGGGCGAAGCATGTTTTCCTTTTCGACCTCGCGGTCCGCATCGGTCTTAACAGGCGTGACGGCGTAGCCGAGAAAGAGTTTGTTGGGCGGGAGACGCAAAGGCATGGGCTGACCTGGCTGCCGTACTGATGTTGCTGCTCCGCCTGGGTTGACCGCACTAGCACTAGAGGTAGATGCAGACGCAGAAGTGGAAGAATTGGAAGTGGCTCCGGGTGTTGGGGTCGAGGGCTTATTTTTAGGGGTGGAAGACTTGGAAGAGCCGGAAGTTTTCTTAGCATTCAGCTTGTGGCCCTCAGACACAAAACGTGAGGCCACGGCACGGGCGCCAGCGGCAGCGGTGTCTGAGTTCGGAGCGATGGCGTCATAGTTGATGGACTGGGCCATGGTACCATGACTGTGCACGAGACCACCTGCCGGCAACCCCCCAGCACCAGCACCACGACCATTTCGGGGGGTGGAAGAACCGCTTCCCGCAGCCGTACCAGCGGGACGACGCTCGGGCTCGACGTAGCCGACGGGAGGAGCAAACTCGACGCTGACATCGGTTTCGACCATACTCACGCCTGATTTCTCCGACTCAGGCTTGACCTCGAGCACGGCCACGTCATAGATTTCGTCGTTATACTCGAAACTGAAGACATCGCCTTTAGTCAGTGTGGCGAAGTTCCGAAAGGCCTTCTCCAGCACCGCTTTGGGGTCCGAGATATCCAAGAAGGCCACGCTCTGCGGCTGCAGCTTCACCATCCTCGCGGGACTCAAAGATGTGCTGCGCACCTGCAGCATGTCGCCTACGTCCAGCCCCAGCGTAATCATCATCCAGTGTGGAAGGTAGGCCCGCCCTTCTTCTGCTACGAACTCCAATACGCCCGCGTGACTATGGCGCGGAGTGCCGCCGGGCGCTCCCCCGTTGACCAACTCCATGGTGAGAGGCCATTGCACATGTAGGCGTGAGAGCTTCTCGAGAGCGGAAGGCGGCAGGAACATCTTGGAGCCATAGTTGAGCTCGGGACGTTCGGCCCCGGGGGCCATTGCCAGAGGGTAGCAGCGGAAGAACTCGTCGAAGCGCTGAATCCGTCTGGAGCCTCCCGCACGCGCCATGTTGTATAAATGCGCTGGGTCGTCCGGGTCGAATGCGTCGTAACCTGGGCGATACATTTTGAGTTGTGGTGGTGACAGTTGGGGATGTCCTGTTCTTTGGCTTCTTCCTCTCTCGTCATATATCTAGGGGTCACGGTTCGTAGCTGGTTCGGAATTCCGAATCAGATACGGTATTGGCAGATGTTGGGGTAGGTTGTCGAGTCGCCTTCAAGGTGGTGGATGGAAAAGTCAACTGCAGCTGGCCTTTGTGTTTGGGATACTGGTGCCTGTTGTTGTAAATGACGAAATCGGAAACAAACGCACCAGCGGATACGGATAAGATCCGGATAGGGGCGGACTTCACATTTAACTCCGACAATCACGAAGTGCCGGTGCTGGTACCGGCACCGTACCCCGCAGCTCCTCCACAAGTCACGGGTACTTTCCTCATTGCGCTATTTCCAACCACTCAGAAAATCTATTCATCGAATCTATCCAGACACCATGGAGGTCCAAGGTGCCCTTTCTGAAACAGATCTTCGAAAAGACCGTAATAGAATCAAATACAATACACCTTGAAGACAAAGTCATTCCTAAACTGGGGTAGAACTGCACACTAGGGCTGTGCTCGCATCCTATCCAGCATGTCTGCTCGCTACAGCGCCGCTCGCCCGAAACGCGACGGTGAAGCCTTCGCTCGCGCATACCACAATTCAACCGACCACGATGACTCAGAGCCCAACAGCAAGAAAGTCAAGTTCGACCTGCGTAATCCGTCAGCCCTGGCGCCAACAGCTGGCCTCGACGACGACGACGAGAAACCTGACGAGCCGCCCGACCTTTTTCTAGAAGCGGACGCGGACGTGATTCGTGGGAGCGCGGCGGTCAAGCGCGGCGCCGTCAACATCGATGGCTATGACTCGGATTCGGACCGCGAGGAATTCGGAGAGCGGAAGGCGCGGGAGGAGAAGAAGGCCAAGCTGAAGAATAAACATGAAGAGAAAAGGGACGATGGTATGGATGATGTCGATGATATGTTTGCGGCGACAAAAGACGACGATGGAAAGGAAGGGACAGAGGCGACAGTCGGGGAAACGGAAGAAGAAAGCAAGAAGAAAAGCAAACAAGTACACTTTCTCTCGTCCTCCCAGATTGAGGGTCAAGACACCCGCTCAAGGGATAAATCCAACATCCGTCTCGACGACGCAGACAGCTCTAGCGACGACGACGAAGAGACCGTTGCACTTTCTAAACAAGAAGAGGCCGTTGACGAGGAAGTTGGCGCCGCTGGCCTCAAAAAACATGCCCCCAAAGTCGAGGCTTTCAATCTCAAAGCCGAAGAGTCCGAAGGCCGCTTTGATGAAGCGGGTAACTTCGTCCGTAATGCTGTTGACAGAGATGCCCAGCATGACCGTTGGCTTGACGGCATATCCAGGAAAGATATGAAAAAGGCCGCCGCCGCCCATGAAAAGCGCGAGGCCGACCTGCGACGCAAGAGGCTGGAGGATGCCGATATCTTAACATCGGACCTCCTCAAGGCTCTGGTTCTCGAGCTAGAGCGCGGAGAGACGGCTTTGGAGGCTCTGGCGAGACTAGGGAGAAGGCACAAAGCGAGACCTGGGAAGCCAAAAAAGATCCCTAAGTGGAAACAGAAGAAGGCCTCGAACCGACAACAGAAAGAGGAAGAAGATATGGATGTGGACGGCGCTGGCGATGGTCATGGGCATGACCAGGCCAAGAATGGTGGAGATGACCCCATCAAGGACGCCATCGACACCATCACCGACGCCGCTGACAAGCTCTTGAGTCGCGATCGTCCCGATGTTTACGACCGAGAGCGTGAGTTGCTAGTGCGCGAGTGGACACGGGAGACGGACGAGCCGTGGGTTGAGCCTGCGCCGTCATGCCATGATGATGATGGGGATCGTGAAAGTGCCCATCATGACCATCAGCCGGGAGATTCTCGCATGTGGGAGTTCAAGTGGACCGACGGTCGAGATAGCGCGGCCAAGCAGGGTCCCTTTGATGCCAAGACTATGAAGGCTTGGCAGGACGCTGGCTATTTTGGCGAAGGCGTCGAGTTTCGCCTGGTGGGCCACCAGACCTGGAGTCGCGTGCTAGGGTGGTGAAGTGGCAGTGGGCTGGGGAAGGTGAAAGATTTGCCAGCGGGCTATGCAACGAATATGCTACAATGTTACCATTACAACAACAGTAGACTATCCATGAGTGGGTAGGTTTCATCTCACGTAACCAATTCCACAGACAGGCTTACATCTACTGAGAGGTAGGTGTCGTAGATATGAAAGCTACATGTCGCTTCAACTACGTCTTGTTCTGCTGAATTACCCAGTAATTCATGAATAGAAACGGATCTCCCGCTAAACTTTAATTCTACCTAGTAAATGAAAATCCAATCACAGTAGCTGCCAGGGCAGCTTGGGGGACATGAATAGCTTAGTGTCACAAACAAACTCGGACACCATCCGCTCTTATCTAGAAGGGTGAAAAGAGTGATTCAGAATGATGTCGAGAATTACTAAAGAGAGAAGAGTGATCAGAATGTTGATCACAGGTGTTGGACTTGGTCAAATATGATTTAGCTCACCTATTTTGGGTATATCTCACTCTGTATGGCTTCACGGAACAGTAGCCAAAGCATACACGTAATGGGTTTTAATTGATAAGCACGGTAAACATAGAAGGAAAGGATATCTAACGGCGCCGAGCCAGGCGCATCTGTACAAAGCAAATAGACAAAAGTTATGAGCAAAGTTGTTCTTCACACCAAAATGCCTAATTTCAACACTGAACCTTTGTTAGGCAACCACAGTTCTTGCCTTGTTTATGAACCAAATTTATTGTCTTTGTGCAGCTACAGGCTATGAAAGACATTTTTAAAGATACGTGAGTGACTGTGAAACCTGAATTTCTTTGTCCCTTAACCTTCTGGGCATTCAAAGCCCAATTGAAAAGTTTGTTATGAAAAGGGTATACTAGTTGCCTAGATAAACTCCAGGGAGGCAATTTTGTTAACCTTGGTCCTAAACAAGATCTTGTAACGATCCAGGGGATGTGTCCGGCTAAGGCCACTACCAGTACGGGCCCGGATTGCCCGGATACATGCGCCCCTGAATCCACCCAAGTCCGGCCTCCCACTCGGCCGCTGCCGACCACACCAAAGCCTACCTTGTCCGGGCATTGCACACCAATCCTTTTACCTACGCTTATGACTTGTGATGCCGGGCAAGGCCGGCTGGAGGACCCAGTGGACTTGCGCGCGATCGATAGGCTGCCAGGCGATCGCTGGAGGTTTGGACTGGGGCACAGCTGGGAGGACTGCGAGGATGGCATGGCGGTTAGGACACGAGGATCCTTGGGATCGTATGTGAACATAATCGCGCCCGAGCCGGGCACCTGTAGATAGCTTCTCTCTCTTCTGTATTGCGTTCGTCAATTGAAAGCCGCTACTTGAAGCCTTACATACGAACGCGATCTCCTACCAATCATGGACCATTGAACCTCCGAAGCGCAAAACGTACTAGAGCCGGGATGGCTATGCCTAGCAGAGAGCATTGCTTTGCAGAAGCCAGCCCGGGTCCATTCGACTCCTAACATGCTCTAGCGTTCTAAACCCACGATACCAAGTGCTAGGACGCTTGTGACCGATAGTTGGTTGTGGACCAACTCGAAGCTATGATGCTGCCGGACCTTCACCGACCTAATGCTTTGATCAACCACCGAACCATTGCCACTGGTCCTATGCCTTAGCCCAATTTCTTTTATTATCTTTATGCCGTTGTACACTATCCCCGACTTCTCGTCCAACGCCAAAGACAGCTCCTTCCAAGAAGCCACTGACGGCCAGCCCGGCGCTGGACCACCACCAATTGTTAACCCATTTGCCCCCGACTCTGACACCGCACAGGTATCAGAACTTATCAAGCTCCTCGACCAAGCCGGCATTGCCGACTATACCAAAGACACAGTCATGGCCAAAGTCCTACTGCCCTACGATAAGCCCTGACCCAAAGCCTAACGTGGCTAACTTCAAACTAACCTTTTGACCCCTTGATTTACCTTTGGATAATTGTCTTTGTTTTTTAATACGCGGCTCCCCGCAGAGTCGACCCCAACCCGGTTACCTTCCCTTGTTGCCCTTGCTAGAGCTTGCCCGGCTCTGAAAGATCTCTAGTTGCCCTTCGGACAACCAAACCAATCTGCCACTGGTGCCACAATAGCAACTGGCCACGCCCTGGCCTAGCCTGGCCTCGTAAGACAGAGCAAGGCAAATATTCCATCTCCGCCAGGCTCTGCCTATCCCTCCCTTTGCTCCCTGTCCGGCGCTCTACTGATCCGGAGAGCCCAATGCCGTGGAGGTGCCTGCTCTTGTAGTCACCTGGATCCCGATATGCCTTCTGCCAAAGCCCTGCTAGGATCTCCCTGGCTTCCGGTAGCCTCCGGATACCACCTGTATGCCAGGCCCCTTCAACCCGCGACCCAAGACATGACTATGAGTAGCCCCTTCAAACTTACCCTGAGATCCCGACCTTCGCCCACCGCCACCAACCCAGAGCCAGTTAGCACGTGGGCCTTCGGCCTATACCACATGAGAGCCTGCTGAACCCGATATGTCAAAGTCTCTCCGTCTACCCTGCGTGGCATCGAGCAAGGCCGCCCAACTGCTTCTGAATCACCCCGGATTGGACACTAGGATCTAACTTACCAAAGGAAATTTGACCCCGTCCTATCCCCTGTACTCCATGAGTAGAGAAGGACTGCTTCTGCTCCGAAAGACCCTCTATGAGCTTCTCGACTCGGGCTTCATCCGTGCAAGTTGTGCCGCCGGACGCAATCCCGTCATCTTCGTTAAGAAGCCGGGCAGTGGCCTTTGTTCCTGCGTTGACTGACATGCCTTGAATGCCCTTAACAAAGTACTACCTGTGTTACGCACTCTCCGCTATCTCCTCCAAATTAGAAGAGTGAAATTTAACGGATTGCGCCTGTCCTCGCCCCTAGCAGAAGACCCTGCCAGCTTACCAACTCCAAAAGGCTAAGAGAACACGCCGCGGGCCGAGAACGCCAACCCCACGCTATCAATCGGAAGAAGGCCACCCAACTGACTCAGGCCCGACCCAGTTGAGAAACTAACATATGTCTTACCGAGCACAGTTTAGCGCCCTCTTGCCCTTTGATAACGACTCCCTACGTGACAATGCCTTAATTAGCCAAGCACGTATCCGAGGTCAACATGATCCTCCGCCTTCCACTGCTTTTTTTTTTTGAATCAAGTTTATTGTCCATATGCAGCTACAAGCTATGACAGACATTTTTATAAGTACATGAGTG